>JABASP010000824.1:0-39657 GCA_019776565.1 Sminthurinus signatus | reverse complement strand
GTCTCTTCATTATTTCCTCTCCTGCCTTCCATCTTCCATCTTCTAGGCAGTCCAGGATAAATAAGACATCCTGATAATAATAATATTAGCATAATATATGATATAAAATACATCTGTACATATGAAGTATCATTGTCATTGTCATTACCATCACCATCCCGTTTTATTTTACTTATTCCTTTTTTGTAAAATTTGCATTCTGTATTCTGTATGCAGTATTGCATTAACGTCTTGCGTCTTACGTCTTACGTCGCACAAAGTGCTGTGATATGATGCATGATGAAAAATGTAATAAATATTTTCTATTATTCTTTCTTTCCGTACATGTGACAGTCCCTTTGTACTTTTTGTACTTTGTACATTGTACATGCTACACACTAGTCTCGAGATTCAAGTCTTAAGAGACTCGAGTCATGGAAAATAATGAAAGGAATCACCACACAGAAATTACATCATACATAATACATAATACAAAGTGCTACAGTACACATGATACATTGTACATTCGCAATACTGACTAACTTAACACTAAGGATCAACATTCAACATTCAGCATCACCTGTCTCATGTCTCTTGTCTCTTGTCTATTTCCTTTTCTTATCCAAAGTAACTACAAAAGTATACTAAAGTACAAAAGTACAAAATGAAATTCATATACAGATAAAGTTACGGGAGAGCGAGAAAGGAGAGAAAAAGACGTGAACTACCGTTTTATAATTCTATTATCTATTATGTATCTTTTATTATGACTTATGACAAATTGAATCTTCATCATCCGACTCCTGATGGGAAACGTGCATATGGAATATGTAATATGTACAAAGAGGACAAAGCTTAAATAATATCCACAGAGTACAATGATACTTTTCATTCATCTCATTTCAAATTTGATATCCTGACTTCTGAGGAGACAAATTAGTGTAGGACACTGTATAAATATTAAATATGTACAAAAAAATAATTGAAGCGTATTACGTATGACGTATTGAGTATTGAAAATGGAGAATTGAAAATTGAGATTTTAGAATACCAATCAAAAAATATGTAAAAGGATTCCTCTATTTATTTATTTTCCCAAGTCTCTTGGTCGTTGGTCAATTTTCGATTGTCAATTTCAATGTAAAACATGCATTAGTGCCGAATACTTAAAGATTAAAGATAAAGATGTTCGGCACTCGGCATTCGGTAGCAACTGGTCATTGGAAATTGGAAATACGAAATACAAACGAATGTTGAATGTACGATATTCCATATTATTTTTACAGTTGAAATCCGTATCCGTATCCTGTATTCTGTATTAGATGCATCGATCTGTCAAAAATAAATTGAAAATATCTTGTTCTTCTTCCTTGTACTTTTATTGTTCATGTTTCTTTTTCCAATTCAAATTTTCTATTGAATACATAATAGATAATAGATGATGACAGGGAAGAAATCATGGGAGATGAAATAAAGAAATAATAGTAATAATAATAGAACTGGCATGCATCATCTATTAGATATTACATAAATGGAGAGCTTCTCAATTTTCAACTCAACTTGTGAAATGTGATCTACAGCTTGATGACAAAAATGTAAACAAATGACCATATTGAAGTTTTACTATATTCTATCAGTTCAGATTTTTCTCCGTACATTAAACTCCAACTCCAAATCGTAATCGTTCTCGTCCTGTACATTGTATATTGTACATTGTATATTGTACATTGTACATTGTACATACTTCAAAGCCCAAAGTAGAAATCAGTATTCAATCTCAATATCTACACATTATATCTTCAATGTAGCAAATGTGTGTATTAGAGCATTTTAAATTTTACAATATGCATATTATGTATTGTACATTGTACATGTTTGCACTATATGTCAATGACTTGTCATTTTTCATTTTAATAGAACATCTACTGACAGTGTCTAAAGTCTACTGTCTAGCAAAAATCAAAGTCAAAGTCAAGTTCCTGTTTTTAACTCCCTTTGTCTTCAACCATTTACAAAGGCTACCTTTTTGATATGTATTTTTATGTTATCATCCTCTTCATTCTTTTTTTCGTTTTATTAACTCCATTTTTCAAAGTAAAAATAATTTGGTTTCATACCATGTATTACACATTGTCTCTACCAAAAGGAAGCATGAAAAAATTCTGGTTAATATATCAAATATCAAGTTGCATAGATTGTAAGAATAGATTGTCAATAGCCAATAAGATGTACCCACACCTTGTCATTTTCATCATAAAATATTATTCTTGGCCTATCATCACCATCTCAAATTATTTGCAGCATTACAATTTACAATACATTCGTGTGTCCACAGTCCACAGTCCAGAGTCTAGAGTCCGCACAAATAGATATTTGCATATATGATAAGAACTGCAAAATCAAATTTCGTCATGATAAAAATCAAACATGTATCTAGATTGTAGATGGAACGGGCAAATGCATATTGTACAATGTACATTCACATTTCACATTATGATGCATTTGGGAATGAAATAAATCTTGTGGACAGAAAAGTCTTTGGAAAAGTGAAGAGTAAGCTTTACTCAATACTCAATACTCTCAGTCAGTCAGTGTCCGAGTGTCCGATGTTCAATACGCAAATGAAAATTCCGTGAGGCTGTGTGACGACAGTATATGTAATAAATAATTAGCATCTAATCTACTAAAGATTAAAGACTAAAGACGATTGCTATTACCACACGAGACATGAGACATAACACAACAGAACAAAAACAATATGATTTATTTTGCAAACACATACTTAATACTTAAGGAGAATTATGCAGAGTTGTTCTTTGCTCACTGTACAGATATATTGTAGATTGTACATTGTACATTTTGCCGCTACTCACTACTTTTGCTACTTGTGACATAAATTAATAGCTGCAGTTAAGTACTGATTAACATTCCAAAATATTCTCAAGTATATTATCGCAACCATTATGGGTTATGGGTTTGTGATTAAAAAAGCAAGAGAGGAAAAAATGGAAAACAACAAACATCAAGAGACTTGTAGAAAAATCGAGAAAGAGAAAGAGGTGCCTAAAGCTCCAAGTTGTCGTTGCAGTTGCCGTCGAATCCAAACGTATTACTAGTACTACTACTACTCCAAAAGTTTTTACGCCACACACGCACGCTTTTAAAGTACACATGTAGGCAAATTTCATTTTCCATTTCCATTCCATCGGAGGTATTAATCATTTACTTAAGTTAAGCGAGCCTAAAACAATGTGAAAAACAACACTCGCAGTCGTACATATTTTGAATACTAAATAATGAGAGGGTAACACTCTCGTCTTATGCCTTATGCCTTGTGTATTGTGTATTGTGTATTATGCATTATGCATATCTGCAATAGAAATGTATAAATGTGACGTTTCCAAATAAAAAGTGGACATTTTTCCTTTATTAGGAATGAAGAATGAGGAATGAGTGAAAGAGGATAAATTGCCATTGCTTCTGCAAACCCTGTTCTCTGTTATGTGTATATGAATAATAGAAAGAGTACCGTACAATAATTGCTAAACTGACTCGGACACTATTCACTATTCAGTATTTACTATTGTCATTGCACATTGTACACTGTACACTGTACTGGATTCTTGATTGTAAACAGATGTGTGTGAATTTACCTACAAGTTACAAGTTACACATGCAATTAAAGTAAACTTCACGGTACTCGGTGCTCGGTACTGGATTACGTAAAAAGGTAAAGGCTTCCACCGTCCACCGTCTACTGTGTAACTAACCATCTATTTAGTTTACCTGCATATTCTTTAGATAATAACTTCTTTTTCCATCCAGGGTTTAAGATTCATAGATACATATGATTAAAAATATTTTATATCTCTCTGTAGTCTTTACCACTTACCACATCTGCATAATATAAATTATACAGCATACAGTGTATCAAAGATATAAAAGACAAAATATATTGTACATTGTACATATTATACACACACGTTTGATAAATAAAATTAGTTGGTGTTTGGTATTAGCAATATTTCAATGCCATGATTATCATTATTATCAACCCTTCCCGTTGCCTCTTTGTTAGTTGTTAGTTGTTAGGTCCACCAAAACTAAAAAAGGAATTGGTAGCTTCGTACGAGTTTGCATGATGCATGATGCATGATCCAAGTTGCTTGGTGAAAATTCTTGGTCTCACTCTTATGGAATTAAAGGGGAAAGGAAGAGAAGCTGAGACGATGGAACCCTAGCCGCGTGTCAAGTTCCTTATAAGTTTATACAAATACAAAATACAATGCACTGGCCACAGATATTTTCAATGCTGATGCTTTAGACTACGGAGACATAGCGAGTACCGACTGATAGAACAGAGTGGACGAAATAGATACGAAAAAATACGCATGCAATAAAATAAAGAGATTTAAATGAAATGAAACGTAAATGTTAAATATGGACAGAGAAAACAAGACAGTAGATCTTCAGTATTCAGTATAAAATACAGATACAGATATGCTTTTATCATCCCGAATACAGATAGAGAAAAGACAACAATGAGCAAGTCTCAAAACTCAAGTCAAACTCGAGTACAATGAACGACAATGAAAAGTTCCATAGTGCATAACACATAATACTGCACAACTTTTTTCTCTTTTATTATTGCACATTTGAACATGATATAGATATTTAGTTGCGTTTTATACATTATATCATGAGCATCTCTCGTCAATCTCGTCTTTATATTCCGTACCATACTGTTTTATGTGTTCATACATGTACATTGTACATTGTACATGTTCAGACATTAAAGGTGTATAAAAGTTATTGAAAGCTGGAAAGTTCACATTTCCAATGAGGATTTGATTTGATCTGATCTGATCTGATCGATGTCATATTCCTAATTCGTAATTCGTGAGTAGGCAAAAAAACAAAACCCTTTGATTTTATGTATTTATTTGCACATTGAGTAAAAGTTTTTTGACCAAATCAAAATTGAAAATGACTACTATAAAATAATATGGAGAGAGATTCACAGTCTACAATCCAGAATCCACAATGAATTGTACATTATGGTATGAAGAAAAAACAACAGAATGATTTGCGCATTATTTTTATTGAGCTTATAGATTAAAGAGTGAGCATTAGACGTTGGGCGTAAAATTGTAATATGTAATATAATATAAATATAATAATGTAATATATATTATGTACAACATAAAATTTTATGTACAGAAAAATGTATGCTCGGCTTAAACAATAAAGAAATGATGGGAGATGCCATCTTCTTTTTTTGCAACACTTGAGACTTTGAGATTTTTAGACTTGTTACTTTCAGCTTCCATTTGCTCACATTCACATTTCAAATCTCAAACTTCAAATCAACTGTGAAACTGATAAGGAAAATCACGTCAACTGACTGACTTTTGCAACTTTGATATCCACTATCAACCAATAAAATGTCCACCTGTCTAGAGTCTAAAGTCTAAAGTGTAGATTGTAGAATGGAAAGTCTACACAGTCAAAGAGAGTATGGACCGGGATGCGATATAAATATAAATACATACATAATCTATAATGTACAATGTACATACTATTTAACTTCTTACAGCTTATAACTTACAGCACAGTATTTTATTCCTCGTAATATATTGTCAATTGTCAAGTTTAAAGTTGTTTTTCCATGACCATGACCATGATTTTTTTTCACAAAACTTTTATTAGTGTAATTTTTTACGTCAACTTGTGATTTTATGAAACCACACACGATATAAACTGAGTACTGAGTACTCACTATTCACAATACTCTTGTGAGTAGTCAGTAGTGAGTAGACTTCAAGAGACAGTACAAAGAGAATCAACTTTTTATAGGCATTTTATTATCTTCCATGATCTTCTTTTGTAGGAATATATGGAGCATTAATTTGATTTAATATGTTTTTACTACACAATGAATCCCGATTATTCCCATCATGCATATACATAAATACATATGGGTATAGACTTTATTCCTCTTCGCTACTGTGTTTTATACCCTGTTCTAAATAAGAAATAAGTAATAGATTATATTAGTATACTTTGCAAATTTCTGTTGCAAAATTTATTCTTATTAAATTGACGGGTTTCTCTTTGTCTATAAACTATAAGGTATAATATAATGATAAAGAATAAAAAAAATAAAGACAGGGGTGGATAGCAATGTCAAAGTCTTTTACTCGTTCGTTAGTCTCCTATGTATTATTTATTCTGCATTAAAAAATTAAAACCACAAAAATCAAAAATTTCTGGAGAGCTCAACTTTCTTTATGTTTAATCCTTTGAGAAAAGAATAAAGTATAAAAATCAACTAGATGCGACAATGACAGTTCATTGTATTGCGTATCGCGTATCGAGTATTGAGTATCGAAAACATATTATTCTATATTATTATGAACTATAACAATCGAGTCATCGGCTTGTGTTTTCTTCCTATTCTTAATGTCCCGTTCAGATTTCACAAGTAATTTTACTACCATTCCATAGTTTTGACAACATCAATAAGAACAATATGTTTATGTCTTCAAAATTTAAAACAAGACACAGGAGAGATCTAAATTCCACACATATAAAAGGTAACTGCATTGAGAATTGGAAATGATGATGATTGAAGCTCTCATGAAATTATGATAAGTTAATTGTCTTTTTAAATGAGAGATGCTCTTGATTCTTAATTATTCCACGTAATACTAGTTTTAGTATTTAGTACACAAGGAACACGACAGCTAACAACAACCAACAACCAGCGACATGTGTACTAATAATAACAATCATCATAAAGCGTAGTTTGTAATTTGTAATTTACCAATAAGCTCAACATCGTAACACAAATAATTTTAACGGGATTGTTAATAAATTAAAAACAGTACATGTTAATAGAAACATGGATTGAGATTTCAGACTGTTTATTATGAATTACTATGAATTAAAAATTAAGAACAATATAACATGTAATAATGTTGAATATTCAAATATGTATAATATATTGTACATGCTGAGTTATATTGAATAAAGAAGAAACTACAAGAGAGATGAGCCGATTCATACTAAATACTAAACTACATGCATACATCATACATACAAAAGAGATACAGATGAAACAAGAGTAATAAGGAAAGGTAAAAAAGACCTTATTATTACTCCTGGTGCTTGAATATGTATTATGTATTATATTAAATTTATATGATTGTACACATTAGAACAAAGAACAATAGTTTTTTTTTGAAAGAAGTGGATGAATAGGAAGAAGAATAAGAAATGAACAAATTGCACTCGGAATAATTATTGTTTCTCTCCCGTTGAGGTCTGCAGTCTACATTAAGAAGAAGAACAAGAAGAAGAAGAGAAAGAGGAACAAGAGTCTTTATACTCATCTCCCGCTTTCTTTTTACCTTTTAGTTCTTTTCCGAATACACACAGAACAAACTTACAACGCACATTGAGCATTGAGTTTGTAGTACAGCAAACCACAAGTGAAGTGAACAAAATGAGGCATTGTCTTTATGTTATGTGATGTTATGACTATTATTAGAATTTAGAATCATTATCTTTTATTATTGTTATGACTGTTACCACACTCCACACTCCACACAATCCTTCGCCTCATCATCTAATACAGAATCAGAATCAACCAACGTTTTTTGAACGGGATTTGAACTGATATTTCATACCAAGTACGAGGTACGAGTCATTGTAATTTGACATTGGCAGTGGCCATATTCTTTATTCTTACGAATACCCATCCTCGAAATTTTGTAATATTGATAATTATTTATTTTTTTGCAAAATTTTCTGCACTTTGAAGGGGACAGTTGAAAATAGAAAATGGGAGGAAACTTTGATAAAATAAAAATAATTAAAGCATGGATCATCGAGCAGGGGTTTCTTCCTTTCATATTGCAAATTTAAAAACAAGAAGTAAAAAACAAAAAGAAAACCCATGTGGTGATTATTTTCATGAACTAGAATCTAGAATCTACTGTTGAATTTGAAAAAAACTGATTTACTTAGGTATTCTTTTTTTACTGTCCATTCATTCAAATTAGCCATTCTGTCCTTTTGATTACACATTCAATTTATTTTTGCACTAGTTTTAAATCGTGTGTCAAAAGCTGATGACTACTGTGTGCTGTGTGTATGCATTGTGTATCGTGTATAATATAGTTTGTACTATTGATGAATGAACTTAGAATGTAGAATGTAGAACTTCTTCTCATTTCATTGTACTCATGTAAAACTCCTCTTTTGTTTCTCATTCTTCCCGTTTCTCATGTCTTATTTCTTTATTCTTATAAAATTCTAGGTTAATTCCTTTTTTTCAAAGTAAATATGTACAGATACTTTGAATTGTTACTGGTTTGCTGTGGCTCACAGTTTATTATGAGTTGAGAATTGGGAATTCCAGCTGGTACTTTTAGCTGTTCATTTGTTCATTTTTCTGGTACTTTTATTCCTGCATTATACATACAGTGTAAAGTTTACAAAGCGTATTATATATTATATTAGTTACATTAGTGCAAAAATAAATTATGTATGGAAAATGTGTTACAAGTAAGTATTAATGAAAATTACAAATGTATACAGAGTATTCTTTATTCTGTATTCTGAATGACTGAAAGGAAGAAAATGATAAAAAATGAAAAGTCATTTGATCGTGACGGAAATGAAATGAAATGCCTCATGCTTTAAACTTTACACACATTTACACGTATTTAGTATTTTGTATTTAAAATGTACAATGTAGAGTGTATAGATATTTCTTTATTTACTTTATACCCATTTTTAGAAACCCTAGTTTCTAGGTTGTTCTTTGTTTATATTGTATATTGCGGATCTTCAGCATTCAACACTCAATATCATACAAATAAATGGAAAGGAAAACCAAGTCAACGTCATGTTTTGCACCAACTTTGTAGAAAAGCACGAGGTATTTGTTTTGAGTTTTGAATTTGGGGATTTAAGTTTCTGTTTGCTAATTCCGGGAGTGCAAATTTCTTATATGTCATATGTCATGTATAATGTAGAAAACTAGTAGAAAAAGAGGAAAAATATAGATAAATGACAATGCAGCGCGTCAAATATTAATCCTTCTTCTTCTTCCTGTTAAAACGCTGAAATTAGGAAAAATGCATCTTTAGAATCTATCGGACATTGAAGTTATAAAGAAAATAATGATGGAAAAGAAGGAAGTACATATTATGCTATATTCGTAAAATGAGCTATGCATAGGTTTTTACTGAAAAGTATAAAGTATACGTACGCTTACAAATAAATGGAATAAAAGTTTCCCATTCTCATCGTAATACCGCACCACGGTCAACGACAATAATTGACGATGCCTTTAAATTGAAAAAGTCACACAGAAAAAAAAATTTATACTCTTCATGTACATAATATCCTTAAAATAGATATAAATATACAAGTAAAACATACTACCATATAGGACACATTACATATATGTCTCTTTTACAAGTCCGATTCAAAATCTAAAATAAACTAAAAACAGTATATGTTTTTTTCTCAAGAATCCTCTTTTGCCTTTGCTCCTTGCAATGAAATTAAGCCAACAATTGTGTATTTTAAATCCGTACATGTCTCATTGTCCTCTCGGTTTCCAACTACATGTATGTAAAAGGGAAGAAAAAAGTTGTCTTAAAAAACTCCAATCCTCTTTACTCTTTACGGTCAACTTACCATTCATATTAAGTATTAAGTACGTATGCATGCCTTCTGATTTCTGATTCTCATGTTTTGTGGTCTGTATAGTTTATAGTCTGAGGACTTCCAGTGGTTTCCATTTTCCATACATACTGCAGCTAGTCGTTGGTTGTTGGTTTATTCACTCGAATTTGGAAAAGGAAACTCCTGTTATTTCATTTTTATTGCTTAAGGTAAGTTACGTTCACGTATTTAATTTGCTCCCTTCTTTCTTCACATGTGCACGTATGCACATAGAATTGTTGTATTATTTCTTATACTCATAGTTCGTATTTACTTCAAATATCATACATGAACCTGCAATGCACAAATCACATACTCGGTCTACTCGGTGCTGATAAATCCTGAATGCGTGAAAGAATCGTAGTAAAATATGTACAGTCTACACATACACACATTAAGAACAACTCCTGTTAAAATACTTTGCCAGTTTTAGTTCCTATATCCGAAATTTCCCCACACATGGGCTCATTGTCCATTGTCCATTGTCCCGGTACAATTACCTTACAACTAAATGTATTGTTGTCTGTGCAATGAATGAATGGATGAATGAATGAATGGTTGGTCTCTGTGCAAATGAAGTTGGATTTTATGAGATGTATCTAAAATCTAGAGTCTAGAATCTACAAAAAAAACTTTGATGACAGGAAGTGAGAAGAGTAAAAAAAAGATTGTTATTCTCCTATTTTTAACTTTTTACGTCCTTGTCACACTGTGCACTTCAACCAAATGCCAAACTGAAGATAACAGATAAAAGATCGCAGAAAATAGACAAAAGACAGAAGGGTGATGAACACAAGTAAAAGTATTACGAGAGGACTTTAGACTTGAGGCTTGAGAAAAGTACAAGAGTTGACTAATTGGCTTGCCGATTCTTGCAATAATAGTGAACATAAATATTAAATATGTATGTATTTTTCCCAGACTACAGAAAAAGATACGACTGATATTGATGTTTGATGAAAAAGACTTGGTACAAGAAATAAAAAGACGACGCATAAAATGCAAATGCACATTTTTTCTCTCAATTGTCTATTATCTGAATTCTTCACAATTCACAATTCGCAGTCTTTGATTCATCTTCATTCAAAATTCAAAATATGGGTGAAGACGGTGCCGGTTGATGATCATAAAGATTTGAAGTTGAATTTGAATGCGTAATTCATAATTGTGCTCAGTGCTCATACCTTTAAAAATGAAGAGTAAATGGATGTATATTGTATATTGTACAATGTACATTGTACATACATAGATTGAAGACATGGAAAAGTAAACATGTGTAAAATGCATGTTCTACAAACTGTTACAACTTCACATTTCACATGCATATTTGTACAAGTGGAATACATTTGGATTTTGGAATAGGAAATTCGGAACAAACATCATAAAAGCATTTAGTATTTAGTAAATCGCGTGCCAGGTAGACCCACATTACATTATGATACAGCATGATATAATATTATCATGTAGAATGTAGATTGTAGTTGTTCCTGTGTAAAGTGTTCTTCATATACGTATTTTAAACATATTTTTCATATCTATACATCCTTGTGCTACCCACATGCAAAATGATCAAAGGAAAAGATAATGTTCAAATTGCTTATTTATACGTTTTACTATCTCTCCTGTTGAAAGGGAAAAAAGATTATTCTTTGGCACGATGTTCGTATTACATATTACGTATACGCACCGTGAACAGTGAACAGCAACTTGACGCAAATGTGTAAAAATATATTTACAATAGATAAAAGATTCGTGTACAAGAAAATCACGTATATATATGTATGTGTGTTTTGTTCATTTGTATGCAGTATGTAGTATGTAGAATGTAGAACTCATCACCGACATGTGTTTGAGTGTGGTGTTTAGTGTTTAGTGTTTAATGTTTAATGTGTAGTGTTCAATGGAAGATAAAACTCTTTAATCTTTAATCGTGCTCATTCAAATGATACTAGAAAAAAAATGTGTATACATACTCTTGGATTTTTTTTGAAGGAATTCGCATTCGTTATCCACAGATTACATGACAAAACGTGTACAGATGAAACACTAGACACTAAACTCTAGACTCTAGACTCTAGACATTAAGCAATATTTAATTTGACTTGGCTGAAAATTTAAATGAGGAAAAAATGATGATGATTCAAGTCTCTCTGTTTCCTTTTTTCCTATAACTTTTGCCTAGTTTTAATATTCACAATTCACAATTGATGTTGCATCTTGGATCTTTGAGTAAAAATTGTAAATGATGAAAAAAGAAAAAAGTTTCAAGTGTAGTAGCACAAGTATGTAGAATTCACAAAGCTTATAGCAAAGGATATCAATGTACAATGTACATGTGTGCAAAAAAATGTATTAATATTCAAATATGCAAGTTACAAGTTACAAGTATCATTAATAAATTATAAATTAGGTATAAGATTAAAAACGTGGATTTCAAAATTCAAATTTCAAATAATGAATAAATGAGGAAAAAAGTATGAAAAAAAGAGAGAGTTTTGAGCTTTGTCTGTTTGGAGTTTGGAGTTTAAAGTTGGTTCTTTTTTTTGACAATCACTTTTTTTTCTGTATAAAAGTTGCTAATGAATTATGCAAACAAAGGAGTCGGAGGGATCGTTAATCGTGGATTGTAGAGAGAATGAGTGATTGGATGAATGACTCTTTTGACCCACTGTCTCATAAAAAAGAATGCTAAATAATTGATGTACGAGCACACTCACACTGTTCTAACTTTTATACATTGTAGATTGTAGATTGTACTTCCAGCATCTAGCACAAAGAATAAAGAATAAAGAATACAAAATACAGAATGAACAGACCATTTTCCTCATACCAGCGAAAGCAACAAGGAACAAGCAGCTATATGAGCTACCAGCTACCAGGACCAGGAGACAAAAAAAGTAACTCTGCATGTATTAAATGTAAATGATACTCTCTACTCTCTGCATTTTGCTTCTTTTTTTAAGGTAATGACTTTCTGTCTCACGCTTACAGCATTTGTTAATATCATAAGTATTATTTGACACTACGGCGTAAAGTTGGACATTTTACGTGAGAATTTTCATAGCCCCTCTCACATTATACATAATATTACATGTGTCATGTAGAATGTACAATGTAGATACATGAAACATTTCACTAAAGCTTACTGTTTTGCAACTGTACAAAGTTTCTTTTCTTGGTTGTAGTTTTACGTCATGAGCGTTGAGCATTTAGTGAGTTTTGTACGTGCATGTATTTCTGTGACTCACGGCGTTTCTTAAATCACAGAAATACACTTACACACTTTTAGTCACACAAATATACATAATACATAATATGTAGAGGAACACACGTCAGAACATTTATATTTTTTGGTTATAATTTGCTGGCTCCTGAGGGAGTAAATGCTGATATTACTCATTCTAGATCCTAGATTCTAGATTCCAGGGCTTATTTATTCATTACTTTGTCTCCATTTAGACTTAAACAATTCCCATTCAGAAAAAGATAACATACTATAAAATAGGGATATTTTACCTTAAAATCTTTCAAAATGGAGAGTATTTTCATGCGTTATATTATCAACTATGAAACAATGAAACACTGGCATTTGTCTTAAACTGGTGATATCTTGGAGGAAAAGGAAAGGGATGAAAAAAAGATGAAATGAGTTTTACTTTTAAGTTTTCATTATTTTGTATTTTGTACTTTGCTTGCATTTTCATGTTAAATGTTTATCCACAATTCACTCTCCAAAATCCAAAAAACCTAGAGCTTGGAGTCAAAATACCTATATATATGATACAAAGAATAGAAATAAAAGAAGAGTGTCGCTATATTTGCCTCCTTCCTCCTTCCTCCATTCTTTGTCACTTTGCCTGTGTGTCGTTTGGAGTTTGTCGTATGTGTGAAGAAACTAAATACTAAGTACTAAATATACAAGGTACAAGGTATTAGATACAGGAAGAGTTTGAAGATGGAGAGGATACGTGTCTGAGTATGAGTTTGAGTTTGAGTCTAGCTTGTTAGCTTGTGAAATGTCATGTATTTAGTGTCTCTGACTGTCCATTAAGAGCCATTGAAATTCAAGTGTTGTTTTTCCATCCCTGTACACTGTACATTCTACATTGTACATTGTACACGCATGAAATTCCCTCCTGAAAATATACAATGTACATTTATGCACTCTTTACTCAGCTATTAAAGTCTCTGTTCTGCGTTCTCTGGTATATTCTCTCTCCTACTGTTATCATCTCTGGCAACGGGAACGGGAACTGGTAACACGAGACAGGGAAAGAGTGGTTGTTGGTTGTTGGTCAGTCGGTGGAGCTAATTGTTTTTGTTCCCAAAATTCAACGTGGCTAAGTGACTATCTATGTCACTTTTCCTCTTTGGAGACTTGTTATTGTCTCTCGTCTCCAATCTCTAGTCTCGAGTCTCGAGAGTCTCGAGTAAATGCACAGTGTACTTTGTACATGCATAACGGCATAACATATGATTTTATCCACTATATCCTCCCTCTTTCTGTTTTACTCATACATCTCTCAGTGAGGAGTCAAAAAGGGTCAGACTCTCATCTCTAAACTCTCAACTCTAAAGTCCGCAGTCCGGAGCTCTCATGTAATTTTTACTTGGAGCACAGCAGTTTAGTAAGTGACTCCGTGTCTCCGTGTCGCTTGCTCTGTCAATTCAGTCACACCTTTCTTTAAGCGGGTCTTCTGTCTTTTGTCTTCCATCTCTCACTCTTCATACACAAATATATCAAGTCCAACTCAATGGTCATAGAAACTATGTACAAGAAACAGAGGATAAATTGTCGATTAGCCCCGTGTTGTAGAATGTAGTCTGTAGTGATATTTCAAGTTAAATGGAGAAGGTATAAGTAAACCATGTACATAAAAATGTACTTGAGTATTTGAATCAATTAGTCAGTCGACTGCAGCCACTTCAATTCAATTCCGACTTCAAGTACTACTATCAAATTCAAAACTCACCGAATTAAATAACTAGCACTACTTTATCTGTACTTTTGAATTTATCATCATCCCATGTTTTTTATAAGTATGTGTATAAAGTATAAAGTTGTGAAAAATAAAGATGATTAAAAAACTGCAGACTTCAGACTACAGGAATAACCAAACCAAACAAGTCAATTGAATCGTCTCCATATTTTTTTTAGCTCCTTTTCATCGTACAGATGAATGATTATTCCGGAATCTCATCTGACTTGTAGCTTGTAACTTCTGTCATCTGTTCTCTGTTCTCTCTTCTCTGTTCTTCTTCCTCCTCCTTAAAAATGAGCACATGGATGAACTTCATCTTCTCCCTGTTCTCTTCTCTGTCACGAATCTAGAATCTAGAATCCAGAATCCAGAATCCAGAGTTATACTTATGTCTTTTGTCAAATGTCAGTGACAGGGAGCTACAAGTTTTTTCACCAAATTGTTGTATAATCTTCCTCATTACAACCTTCCTCGTCCTCCTGTTTTCTTGTTGACCAGTTGTCATTTCCATCCATGATGCATCATGCATGATATTCATGGACACTGGACACTGGACACACTCAGTCCAAAACCAAGTCCAAATCCAAAACAAAATTCAAATCCGGCAGCCAACCAAATATAAGACGTCGAACAAGAATAATAATAATAATAACGAGGAGCGCAGAAAGGTGAAATTATAAGAAAAATATTCACATGCTACATTTTACACTGTACACTGTACATTGTACATTGTACATTTTATATTCTGTACAATGAACAATCGACCTAAATGGGCATTCATTTTCATTGTTCATTTATGCGAACGAATATAAATCCGGGCTTCTCAATCCGAGGATCAATCTCCCTTCCCCATTCTGAATTGATTAAAGGAATCTACAGCTATAGATATAATACGAATATAATATATAATGTTTAAGTACAGGTAACAGATAAGCACATTCACAAGCTATAGATTTCAAAGTTGAAAAAATAAGCCTCTGAAGAAAAGAAGAGAGAATATGACGGAGAGGCCAGGTCATGTTTACACTAATATTCAATGTACATACAACATACAACATACAACATACAGTATGTAGATGTGTATGACGTATGACAATAGTGCAATGCAAACTGTGACAAATGCTACAGTACAACAAAATGATGTACGATTTGTGTGTATATGTTTATGTACAATATTTCTTTCTATAATTATAATGCAAGTATTCAAAAATGTGTGGGTACATTTCTACTCTGTACTCTGTAGCAAAGTCTTATACGCTTGTCTTGCTCCAAATTTGAATTGTATGACGGGGAAGGACAGAACAGAAAGATGTAGGTATTTGTGTAATTTCAAAGTAAGCTCGCTACAGTTCCAGTTTTACGATTACAATTACGATTTCCTTCCTTCAAGGGACAAACTTACAAAATATAAACTGTGCTGTGTGCTGTGTGTGTGGAAGGGAAAAGAAGGGACTTAAGCTTTTTTCTGTAAAAAACTATCCTTACATGTACAATGTACAATGTACAGTGTAAAAGTAGACAGTGCCTTGGAGAAATCCAGAGGTCTCTTCCCTTTATAATCCTTTTAGCATACACTACGTTAATTCACCGGAAGAAATGTGTCCACATGCTGGATATTCTGAAGCTCGACTTGAAAATATGTAACATGTAGAATGTAGATATATCATTGCACTG
Source organism: Sminthurinus signatus (assembly GCA_019776565.1). Taxonomy (NCBI): domain Eukaryota; kingdom Metazoa; phylum Arthropoda; class Collembola; order Symphypleona; family Katiannidae; genus Sminthurinus; species Sminthurinus signatus. Next base: position 23,281 of record JABASP010000824.1, on the reverse strand, counting down.
GCACTGTCTCTCAGTTTTCTGTACGACGTACAAGGTACAACTATAATCTATAATGTAGATAGTATATATTGTATATTGTACGTTTTACATGTTTTCTGTGTCTGTGTATCTGTAGCATTTTTTCACCCGCATTCATCATCATGTTCCTTAGTTCTAAGCTCTCTTTTCTTGTTCTTCCCTTTTCCATGTTAAATAAATGTAGGAGATTCCTTCTATCTCCGTCCATACATGCGTAAATTCCATTATAGTTTGTACTTTTTCCTATACATAAGATATAAGACATAAGATATAAGCACAAGGCACATAAGGTAACACAGTGTAGTGGTTATCTATTTCCTTATTATTAACGCTATCACTTTCATCCCCCATCCCCATTTAAGTTCCATGTTCTTGTTCTTGTTCCATGAGACTTATCCTCACTCTCCTTTATCATCCTGATTCTTGCTCTGCCGTTGTCGTTGTCGTTGAAGGACGGGAAATAGATAGGACAACTGACTGGAGAAAGAATAGAGAATATAGAGATACTTTTCTAGCGTCTAGCGTTGTCATCGCTGCTATATATATATATATATCTATAGACTACAGACTACAGACTATAGATAAATGCATACATAAGAAGTACATAGGCTACACATTACACATGCATGAATTTTTTCCTCGTTTTGTGGACAGCTTGTTTGAGGTTTGAGAAATAGAGAAGGGGAGAGGATCTAATGCCCAAAGTAAAATGTATAATGTATAATGTACATAATAAGATGTCTAATGTATTCTTCTTGTTATTAAGCCTTGTAAAGTTGCGGCAGATGCTCCTCACCGATTGTCCGTTATTGTCATTTTCATTGTCACACCGAGTCGAGTGTCGTCTTCTTCCTTCATCATTCCTTTTTCTTTTTCCATATCATACTTATTCTTGTATTTCTTTTCTTGTACTCTCTCGTCTGTGTCATCTTAAGGTTTAAGGTGCTTCTTGCTTGATCATCCAGCACTTTTTCATCACCACCATTCCTTGGCTTAGTAATTGTTAGCTAGTTTAGCTTGTAGTTTGTAGTTTGAAGATAATTTGGAGGTAGAGAGAGCGGACAAACTGAACCAGTGGGAAAAGTACGTATTACAAATGTACAATGTACAAGTATCATCATTCCTATCCAGGATTATATAGAGATGATACAACTCGTCCGTATTCTTGTTTTCTTGTTCTGTAAATGTATAGATGCACCGGGCACCTTTAGATCTACCCCCAAATATCTATCTAGATTCTAGATACAAATAAGTATAGTTATCAATCTATAATAATCCAAATCCACATTCTGGATTGTCAATCTTTCTCTCCTTACTCAAAAATAAATAATACATGTGTCTGCATGTACTTTGTACATTGTATTTTGTCTCTTTTTTCATTGTCATGTGATTCCTTATGCATAAAAATTGGGAGTATTAAATATTAAAGAAAAGGAAGAAGATCCAGCAGGAAAACAAATCGGAAGAGAAGGGAACTAAAAATACAAAATACAAATGTACAAATATCAAATACAGGATTCCCATGTTCTATGTTATAACAATAGATTACACTGCACATAGGATACATAAAGAGCGGTTAAGCTGGAGGAAAGAGTCTTAAACCTCTGTATAAAATGTCATTGTACGCCGGACAATATCTGTATCTGTATTTCCACAATCCACAAGTGATTTGAAATGATAATAACAGTCATAAAAATAATAAGAAGGAAGAATGATAAGAAAGGACGTACAGAATACAGAATGTGGGTATTACTTCTTTAGTCTATGTACAAAATATGAGTTGTAGGCATAAAGTATAAAGTATAGATGAAAAAGATACCCAGGATTTTTTGACGACAAAGAATAAAGGTAGAAAAAGAGGAAGACTTGATCTGTCTTTTTATAAATTTCCTATTCACATCGGATTTAGATTTACAATTATTATAATTTACATTCATCTACATGTATAAAGTACAAAGTACACGGTACAAAGTAGAAAGCAAAACTGTACAATGTACATAATACAGAAGATGCATCTTGTCATTCAATTTTCAATTTAGTTATGTGTTCACAGGAAGGATGAAAAGTCTACGTTTAAATTTTGTATCCCACATGACACTTGCTCGTTAAAAATTTTCCCATGCATCCTTTTTTTAAGCTTTTAGGCTATTGGCACTTGATTATTTAGTTTTTGGCAAGGAGAAATTAAGTGATGAGATGGACACTAAACGCTGAACAATATAAAACCTGAAGTCTAAAGTCGAAAGTAAAAAGTTTAAAATTCAAGTTCATGAAATGACAAAAACAGAAATAGTACCGATGCTTTCTCCTACTATTTAAAAATGTACTCCTCCATCTCCTTCTCTGTGTCTCACACGGTTATGCAATATGCAAGTACGCATTTATTACCAGCAGAAAAATTCAAAAGTCTCACGCATAATGTGAACTTTTACAACGTCCTATGTTATTATTATGTATTCTCAGTCCACATGTGTATGCATCGGCTATCAGCTGTGTATTATACACAATACATACAATATGCACAAAGGTAGGTTTATATTTATATATATGATGTCTATCAGTCTATCAGCAGGTGGTTGATTATTTTTGATTACCCTTTTCCATCACAAATCCAAATCCAAATCCATCGCCCAAACCAAGTCAACTCTGGCTAAGCCAAGCTAAAAGAAGTAAGAAAGTAAATCCAGACTCAAGACTCAAGACTCGAGCTATATCAAATCAAAGCCAAACCAAACCAAGCCGCAAAGGAACAGTCCAACTGTCAATACCAAGACAATTGGAGCTGTGAGCTTGAATTTGTGTCCCTGTAATATTATACATTATACATGGTTTTATGTCTAGTCTACATGAGACGGTCATGTATTCGTTGAAAAGGTTATGTTGAGCTTTGAGTGTTGAGTGTTGAGTGTTGAGCTTCCGAATCTAGAATCTAGATTTAAGGTCCACAATTTTATGAACATATGGAGAATGGAGAATGAGAGAGTAAAAGAGACCTGGCACAACAAAATTTTCTTGCGTGTGTAGTGTGTAGCCACATGTGCGTATCATGTATAATGTATAATATGTACTGTACGGATATTCTCCTAGACTTTCTGTCGGGGGTTGATTTTATATGAAAAAAGTTTTTGTTTTCAAAAAAAATCAAGCATATGTACATCTGTGAACATAATGTATTCATTATTCATACATTCAAAAATTAGAGTGAAGAGTGAACAGGTACAATGAAATAAAATAAAGTTACTTGAGCTATTACAATTATTAGTATTATGTATTATGTAAAGTGATAGCCGTTGCTGCTGCTGTTGTTCTTATTGAAAAATGATGAGTTAAAAGCATTTTACATTTTACTTCATTCACTGATAAATGAATAAAGAATAGCATGTATCTATCTCCTTAACTTGCACCATTATTATTATTCCTATTTTATATTACACATTACACCATGAGCCTCGGCCGATATTAGATCAGGAGATAGACGGGGGAAAAGTTGCATTTTTTTTTGAAAAATCGACACGCTCTTTGCCTTTTGTCTACATCTACAAATAACACACAACTTACAACTTACAACGCACAAAACAAACGTACAAGCACACACATATAGTTATAGTTGTATAATAGAATTACAAATTAAAATTATGACCAGAGGAAAAACCGTCAAAAGTCCGACTGTCTCTGTATAAGTATTGAATATATCTAGTTATATAGCACATGATATATGGTACAGACTATAGACTATAGACACAGAGGAAATAAATAAGTACACATAAACCTGCAACCGTCTTTTTTAATAGGTTTTAATCTACCTTTTACCTTCCACACATGAGAATGTACATTGTGCATTGTGCATGTGTGTTTTTGAGTATGGTATAGTTATAAAAAGCCTGGCAGACTGATGCTCCGTTGATGGTTGATGGTAAGGCTTTTATCGTACGGTGTAGACTGTAGACTGTAGATTGTCGAGGAGCATGTAAATTCCCAAATCGTTTAGCTTACCTAGCCATCCGAGTAAATAGTATATAGTAAATATAGTAAATGGTAAATAGTTTCCTTTGATATGCCAAATGTATTTTTTCTCAAAGCTACTTGTCTTCCCTCTCCCTTTCTACGGTGGGTAATCTATTTATATACCATATGCATGTACTGAGTACTGAAAGAAATAGCAAAATCCTAGTGAAATGTCCTACAAGACAAAAAAGACAGTTTCTTTATTCTTCTACAGTTTTTCATTTAAGGACTCACAACTCACAACACTCCTAACTTGCACATATTTATTTGACAGTATTGAAATTTAAAATTGAATAACCATGCTAAAAGCAGACAACAGACAACAGACAAAAACTTGTACATGTAAACTAATATATATTATATATTGTACTTTATGTTGTATATATATCTAAATATACTCATGAGTGAGTACATTTGAATTTGAATTTGCATTTGCATTTGCATTTGTATTCTGTCCCCTGAAAAATATTTAAGGACTTGAATTGTGAAATAAAAAAAAGAAGATTTACGACTATCTCTTTGTGAGGAGTAAAGGTTCTAGATTCTAAATCCTAGATTCTAGTCTCTTCTTCTAACTTCACTCTTTAACCGATTTATTCTACACTCATTTTACTCCATACTCTAGACTCTAGACTCTTGACTGTAAATAAATAGTTACCTTACTATATTTACCCTTTACAATTTACCAATGCGGCACAATTTGCATTGTAGATTCAGAAGCAAAAAACCATTACTATTTACTACACTAGTTTCTGCTCTGAAATTTTGCACACCAGTGACTTACAAAGAACTACCTATATAAATATTATGCTGTGAATTGTGTATGTACTAATGTACTATGCACTCTATAATATGTAATGCGTAACGGGTAAATAGTAAATAATAAATATGCAAAAGAAAAAGTTGGCGGCGGTAAAAACAAGTTAAAAGTTAAATGTGCAAGATACAAGTGCAGACTTTAAAGTTGTAAACTGTCAGTAGGAGCATGGAAAAAGGACAAGGAAAACACAATATCAAGTATAAGAGGTTGAACTTCATCTGCATCTGAGTTTTGAGTTCTGAACGCTCCCATTATTGTTTTTTTAACTGAGACTGAAGCCACAAATAACCTTTTTGTTATGAGATTGGCTAGAAGCAAAAGCGCCAACAACCGACGACCATCAACCAAACATCCAACAATCTTTAGCTCACAGTATTCAGTATACAGTATTCAATCATCCAAGTTTTTATTACTATATCAGCTTAACGGATCCACGTACAAGTACAAGATATACGATAATTTCTTCCCGCTTTCTTTGTCAATGTACGTGAATGGTGAACATATATTGTACGTATATTATTCTATGTTATGTTTGTCCCAGCTAAATGCTCTATAATGTCGATAAATGTAATCTCTCAAGTTAAAAGCTCTAGTGTTCATTACATTCTCTCTCGGATTTACCACAGCCACCATCCCTCACCATCATTTATTGGAAAGAGGCAGGCATACATGTTCAATGTACAATCTACAATGTAAAATATGTGTACATATAATTTTATCAACCACATTTGAGCTCAACTCGAATTAGAATTGATTCCATTCTCCATTGTACCACCACAACTTAATCCGTAATACTTGTGTAATCTCTGTCATTCTTACATGTAGTGACGAAAATAGGGAAGAAAAAGCTAAAAAAGATGTCGCATTTAGGTATTTATACATATTATATGTATAATGTATGTATTCATTCAAACAAATTTTTTAAAAGTAAAAAATACAAGTCAAGAAACTAAAATATGTACTAAATGCTAAATCAGGGGGCTTGAAACATTCTTTGTGAGAATTGAGAATAGCTCAATCTCTTAAAAGAATTTCAAATTCTCTGAATTTCTTTCAAGCTGAATTGCGTCACAGAATGGAGAATGAACATTGTAGATACAATTTATTTATACGACATTAGACATAATACTGGTACTGGCAACTGGCAATGAATGCAAGGATATTTGGTAGATCTTTTAATTCTACATTCTACAATTTAAGAATTCTAGTATTTGGTATTTCAGATTTCAAGTGCAAGTACCTGAAGTTTGACTTGAAACTTAATTTATAGTACAGAATCATATTTTTTCTGTTCAATATTTATGTATTTGTAAGCGAAATGGAATGGAATGAAGTAGAAAAGAAGTAAAATGTATTTACTGTTACTACTTGCACTTGTTACTTGTTAGTGTGAGAAAATATTGAGCTAAACATGTTTAGTGTTTAGTGTTTAAGCAGGAGCAACAGGGATTGAACATTCAGCAATCAACAACACGTACTCAATAGTATTAATTAATTGATTGAGCAACAAGAAAAAAGCTATAGAAGATCCAACATGAACATCAACAGGGATTCAAATATCAACTAGACACTAGGCAACTATACAACTACAAACTACAACAAAAATAATGACATCAACAGTGAAAATTAAGAATTGAAAAATTAGCTTGGAGCTACACACTACTTACCAATACTTACAACTTACTACTTACAACATGCTTACATATGATGTACGATACATTGTACGTTGTACGATAGTAGTTCAACATCAAAGTGTAAGATAAATCTTTGCCTACGATTCGAATCAGTGTACACTGTACACAATGCATAATATATTTAATATTTAGTATAATAAAATGTACAGTGTACAATATACACAGGACAAATTGAATCCTTTTTTCTTTGGTGATGATGCATCTGTTGACTATTAAATAATATCTTGACTATGGAACGATTATTAATTCAAAATAATAATAATATCATCATCAGCATCATCAACATCACCATTGCAATCACCATCACAATTCACAATTCACTCTCGCCTCTCTCATCCCTTGTAAATTCAGATTCAAATTCAAGTTAATACAAACACCACCACCACCACACCATGAAGTCGTCGATTTGATTGCAGTCCCTTTTTCCTTCTTCTATCATGTATGGTTTCTTATGTAACCAGCCAGCCAATATGTATGTACATTGCACAAGAAAAAACTTATTATACATGAATTTTTTCAATTTTCCACATATAAAGTAGAAATATGAAGAATATAATCTATCTTTCTTAGATAGATTTCCCACTAGGTATGACTTTGATTATCAACTTTTACCGTCACACACAAACACAAACACACACACACACACACATACACACACACACACACACACACACACACACACACATACACACACTGTCTTTCGTTCTTATTCTCCTTCTCGCTCTTTCTCATTTACCGTCACAAAAGTCAGCATGATATCGCGCAAATAAATATTCCTATTTCATTACATAATCTTTTCAAGTCAAAATGTTTACCACTCACCATTCACTGTTCTCCGTGTGTCTGCAGTCTGTATTCTGTATTTTGTGTATTTCCCACTTTCTCGCTCTTGTGTGCAGTGTGCAGTCATCTCCTCATCAAATATCAAATGAAGAAAAGAAAAGACGAGCAAGAACAACATTTAACATGAACATCAAATCAACTACTCATCAGCTCATCAGCTTCAGATTTCAGACTTCAGATTCCGTACAACTTGCTTTGCTTTGTTTTACCGTCTCGATTCTTGCTTCTTGTTTATGGGATGGATTCTGTGGATTCTGATTTGACCACTGCTGACTGTATACTATACTGTGTACTGTGTACTCAGTATTTAGTATTAAATGCCCTTTCAAATATTAATAATACCGGCACAAGGTACAATGAAAAAGAAATATTGTGTATTGTATGGTTTAAACTTTAAAGTAGGAACTGTGAATGGGTGACTTGTTAAGTTGGGAGAGTTGTGATATTGGAATTTTTCACTTGATTCATTTTCATTGTGGACCCTGTTTGATTTTTGCCGATTGCGTAATCTGTGGCTAGTTAGTTGTGTGTTTTTGTCTTGTATGTGTCTGTATTTAGTGAGTTTAATGTATTTGTTTTCTGTATATTTTATGGAAATTTTAAACGCCCGTAAATTCTAACCTGCTTAATCAAGTATCAAGTCACACGCGTATATATGTACTATGTATAATCTATATTGTACATGTACTTACAGTATATCATGTATACGGTATACAGCATAAAGACAGGTAAACAACAATCAGGAACCAGCAACCTGCAAACAAGCAAGGCACGGTTAATGCCAACCCGTTCATCACGACAAAAGCATCACAGTCACTTCATCACTTACTCCAACAACACCAACCAAACACCAACCAAGACAACACACAGAATCTACAATCGTTTACCTCGCTACTCTCTCTACTCACTCTCTTTTTCTCCCTCTCTTTTCCGTCCATAATCATAATGAAGGAAAACTTGAAAGAATAAATTGGACAGCACGAGCCGAGCCGAGTTGTGTATTATTAATATTATTAATACGATGGCGGCGGCTACTTTTTCTTCTTCTTCTTCTAGTATTTCACAGCATAATGTCTAGCACAAAATACAAGAGTCTCTCGTTTCTCGTTTATATAAACATTTTAAGTATAAAGTATTATTATTATCATGCATTATGTATTATGTACTATGTGTATCTACGATGAAATCTTTAAGAAAAAAAATCAAGTCAGGAATAACGAACAACGAACAAAGATGAAAAGAATTACAAATTACTAGTTTCATATTAAAAATAATTTCTCCCTCTTCTTCTGACTTCTGAATTCTGAAAAATATGCTTGTACACTTGTAAATTTAGCATGTATGTTTTACTCTATGCTCAGTATTTTCATAGGCTTATTTTCAATATAGATGTTGATGTGACTTATGAAGTGAGCTCAACATGAGACGTGAGACTTTGACAGTGTGTATTTTTGGTTGAAAAGTGAAATGTAACTCTCAACTCAGGACTCAGGTGCTGGTCATCGTATGTACAGTGTACAGCTAATTGTAAGTTGGACATGCAAAGTTAAATGCCGTACTAAAATAAAAACGAAGAAGAGCAAGAAGCGCAAGAGAAACGGATATATATTCCATTAAAAATTTAGATGGGGCCTTCCTTTTAACATTCAACATGATATGAAAGCTACAGCCTCACCTCAACTTGTGCACGGATACTTTGAAGTCTGAATCATGTTCTTCTTATTATCCAAATTACTATTAATCACTTATGTACACTAGACACTCGGCACAGAGGATTCTGTACAAAGTACAAACAAGAAGAAGCTCTTTACTCTTTAACAAAATGAAGGATGACTTTTTACGTAGTGTCGAGTGTCGATTGTCGATTGTGGATGGTCGATAGGTATTAAGTATTAAATGAAAATGAAGTGTACATTGTTCATGATACGTGTGAGACTTGAGTCTTGAGACTTGTGAGTTTTGTAAGTGGTGGGCAGTTGGATTGAAGTTGAGACGTACGGCAGCTTCAAATTGGTGTATGATGTATGAGTAATGTTTCTATTAGTCCTCAGCCTTTTCTTCACCTTACCTTCTTATTATTTTAACTTGGGCTTGTAAGTTGTACTTGAACACTTGTGTATAAGGTATAAGTAACATCAAGAAAGAAAGAGAGTATGTGTGTGTGTTTGTTGTATTGTCGGCCTTATGGCTTTCCTCTGATCATTGATATCGAGAATCTTGAATCTAGAATCTAGAATCCAGAATCGAGTACCGAGTCTCGTACCATACTTATTATAGTCAAAATGGTACTCGTTCTGTCGGCATCAAGTTACATCTTTCACATCTGAAATGAAGTATCGTCCGGACTCCGGAGGTTGTGCCCATAATGTAATGAATAGGTAGGTAGTAGGTATCATTCACAGCACACTCTACAAGGTACAATGTACACTGTACACTGTACACGTGCGTCCGCTTGTCACGAGCATCCATCTTTATACTCGTAAAACTATCGGCTATCAACTATTAACATTCTATATTCTAAATTCTGATTCCAAGTATTCTCTATTTATTTTGTATTGTATGTTATGAGTGAGTGTACAGTGTACACTCTTCATGTAGTTTAGTTGCATTTCATATTCATGCATGTGTGTACATATGTAATGGCTCTCTTGTTCTTGTTCTTTCTCTCTTACACGCTCACACTCAAGATTTACTTTGGCTCAAGACTTGAGATTTTGAAGAGTTACTTCTGATATTACTACAGAATGTACAATATAATATAACATAACATATAATATACGTACAGAAATACAAACGAACTTTTTTTTATCCTCTTGTTCAACACAAGAATTCATTGGCTCCTTTCTTCTTTTTCTATTGTCTAACTTATGTGTGAAGTCTGCGTTCTTGATTCATTGCTTAGCTTGGCTTGGCCTGGCTTGGTTTGGTCTGGTCTGAACAGCTTTGTTACTTACTTTCTTGTTTCTTACAAGAAAAAAGTGCTGAAGTTTACAATATACCTGCATACACCATATTGTAAGAGATGAAAGAGAGTAAAAAAATTAAAACGAGCAAGACAGAGAATTGTAGATCTGAAGAGGCTCTAGCTGTCAGTCAATCATTATCTTTCCATCACACTTTGTGTGTGAGGCTGAGAGAAGAAAGACGGCGGAAGGAAGGCTGGGTTCAAATTGTCGTATTTTATCGGAAATCTCTCAACTCTTGTTCACAGTACAATGCGGCACACTGCTGTCCCTGTGTATTCTGTATTCTGTATATTCTATATATTCGATATCTTTAGCATAAAAGTGTGCAGGAAATTGTTATACAACTCCTAAAGAATTTTCCTCCTTTTCCCATTTCTTCATTTTATGTGGAAAAAGTAAGGAAATTACACACACATTAGACATTAGACAATGTAGAACAAAACAGTATTCATCCTACATTTTACACTCTGCTCCCATTGATAAATGATATGTGATAAATGATAAATAGTTGAGTTGGAGGTTGAAAGACGTTGAACGTTTTTTTATCCCTTTTCACACGTGACACTGATTCAATTTTAAGTTTTGGGTTTAAAGTTCAGCGTAACATATATAAAACACTTATAATGCATATTGTACATTGTACATGTATCTCTACTTTTGTTATGACTGTTGGAATATTATTTTGTTTACACTATGTAGTCGTCAGATTTTCAGACTGATTTCTGATGTCTGATATTACACACATTTAACGACGGGTTAAGAAGACGAAAGAAATTACACATGTCAAGATAATTTGTTCTTTTTCTGTACAACGTACAACTTACAACATACATCACTCGTATTCGTAGGTAAGTGAATTGTGTTGAGTTGGATTGATTGAAACAGGATGAGTTCTTTATTCTATTTTTCATTCTTCATTCTTCATCTAGTTAGCCGAATCATTGTATTTTGTATGTACAATGTATAATGTATAACTATCTTTATAATATTATGTGAGAGGTTGTTATGAAATTTTACGGTTATTTTTACCCATTCTTCCTCACTTCTTCCTCAGTTCTGTATTCAGTATTCAGTATTCAGTGTCAGATGCAAAAATATATTATCCATCATCAAATACATAATCCTGCAAAGTACATTGTACACAAAGTTGCTAAATGTAAAGTAGAAATGATACATGAATTGAATTATGACTTTTGTACATGTAGCTAGTACACAGTACAAAGTCGGTGAGTAGAAAAGAATAAAAGACTTATTATTACTGCATGGATCATGGATTTTTTTGTGGGAATTAGTACAGAGTACACAGAGTACAGAGAATCTTCCTACTTCCTACATGACAAAACGTATTGTATGCTCTAACGTGATGACTCTTGTTTTGTTCTCTTCAAATATAGCAAATATACATTTGCATTTACTTTTACAAGTTACACGTATGCATAAAAAATGTACAGTGAACATTGTACATGTGAGAATGTTAATAATGATAATACTGTTGACTGTTGAATATTATTATTACTATTATTGTTATCATTCCTGTATTATTCTCATTATGAAAAGTTGAATAAAAATGATACAGTGTCCAACATCCATTATTCTTATTAGTACAAAAATAGAGTTGTATAGTATAATTATGATTAAATGTCCAAGTGTATAATAAGAAGGAGAAGATGGAGGAATGGTTATTGTTATGTTATTATTACATGTACCTTGTACTTTGTTCCCTGTACATTGTACATCTAGTTGATGGTTGATAGTTACATCATATTCATAAGTGACTATCGTTTTTTCCTAGACTTGACACTTTGGAGACTCAGGCGTAAATGGATGGATGGATGTGGGATGGTTAGTAGTCAAAGTAGAAAAGTAGTAGTAGTAGTTGTCGTAACTAGACCCAATCTTCCCATGTTAACAAAAGATATGCATAAACCATGTTCTACAACGTACACTGTACAATGTACGTTGTACATGCTTTAAATATACCTTATACTTTGTACGAGGATATCAAAAGAGAAGGAGTAAATAATAAATAGTAGAGGAACAGGAAGGAGAGGAATATGACGAAGGGAGCAATTGAGAATTTAATATATTATTCACAATCAGCCTGTCATAGTAATGTGATCATCATCAGCCCCATCAGCATCTCGTCAGTCAGCTTATAAGTTAGCCCGTCCTTTTTCCTTTTCTCAGTCGCTTCTTCAAACTCAACCTCAACCTCAACCAGGAACGAGAAACGAGGAACAAAAGGAAGAAAGATGTCTTCGTCTTCTTGCATTCTATTCTATTCGACTCAAACAGACAACTACAACTACAACTGTACACTGTACACAGTATACTGTATAAAGTTGAAAGTCCTGGCTTTATGGCCTTAAACCTTTACTAAACACACACATAATACATAATATATACTCGCACACACACCTGACAAGCATTTTCCAATCCATTCCAATCCAATCCAACAGCCAACCCATGATCCACAATCCACAATCTACAATCAAGCCACAATTGCAACTGCATGAAGAAGAGGAAAAAGAATTCGACATTCGACAGAGAAAAGAGAATCTTCCCCAACATCAGCAACAATTACAATACTACAATAATTATTAGCTTTCATATAAGAATAAACATGATTATCCTACTTAAATATTCAACCTATAACACAAGATATTATAAAGTATATACTGTGTACAAAATGCTCATGTACAGCATGAAGATTGTAGATTTTAGATAGATGATAGATGCACAAAATATTGTATATATTGTATAATAATAGCAATAAACCCACAGTGTAAAATGTACACACAAGAATGTCTATCTCTACCCTCTTCATTTTAGATGCAATATATCGTACAATGTGTAATAAAAACTAAATATCCGAATCTGCGGTTAAAAGAATCTACATACATTTACACACATGTGCATATTGCATATGCAGAGTTATTTATGTAAACGCTTTCAAAGAGATACAGGCAATCTTGAATTTGTATCCAAAATACTCTGATACAATCTCTGTATGAAAAATTTGCTGATATGCATTTTCCTAGTCCATATTACAACTGTACTATGGACTATGGACTATGATGAAGCTACAAACTAACAATAATGGCGTATGTAGTTGGTTATCACCGTTTAAAATCATTAAACACTAAATGTACATTTCAGTTCATATAACTTTGTACATTATGTATAATATATTATGTATTAGCCAGACTGTGGTTGCTGCCGCCTGTATTCTGCATCTAAATTTATAGCCACATAGTATGTAAGAAAAAGGATAAGATATAGAAAGAGAGAATAGAGAATCCTGTTATTGTTAATTGTTCTCCTGCTTGGCTTGCCGGTTCTATTATATAGTATTATTCTGAGGTTTCTTTCATATTCTTATCGATCGGCTACTTTGGTTGCAATCAAATATAAATACAAATACAAATACAACCAACAAAATACAAATAACGAATACAAGGGGCAGAATGCAATGGCAATGCCATTCTGTAAAAAATGACGACAACTTACTTTTTTATTCGCCCGTCCATCCCTATCCTATCTGGGAATCTTGAAGAGTCGTGTCGTATTCAAATAAACTTCATCAAATCACGACTCGGGCCTCAGAGTTCAGATCTGACTGTCATATGCTCTATTCTCTATTCTCTCTTATTTTGTATAAGCTGTACTCCATTCTATGTGCATTGAAAATTCTGAATATTCTTCATCTTGTCCACCTTCCTCCTAACTATAAGTAGTAAAAGTATGCAGTTTATGAAACATTTACCCTTCTTCTTTTTTTATCAACTGCTTCAACTCTTCAATCTTCCATTTTGAACAGTGGTGAGATACATTATAAACCTTTTCATTCCTTTTACATATGTACATTGCTGCTGTATCCCGTATTCCGTATTCCGTATTTTGTATCCAGTCCACACTATCTCTAACAAAGATCAAAAATCCAAACTTTACTATATACATTTAACATTCACATTTAATTCTGGTCGTAATAGTAATCGTGAAGGTACACGTCTAATTTGTCTAGCATGAACTAATTTCATTCTCTCAAACCTCAAAACCATAATCAATAATCAATGATACTAAGTTCAAATGTAATCAAGTTAATACTCTGGTTGAAAACAAGGGGCTACTGAGGAAAATTATCCAGGTTGAAAGCTATAATTTGAAAATACTTCCCTTTTTCTGCGGCTCAACTCTTTATTCTGTATCCTACAAGCTGCATTTTGTATCTAATTTTATCTATATTATTCTGTATTCTATTGGTGTGTACATGTGGTGAAAGATGCGGCTAGATGATAGCTCAAAGGTGAACGAAAAGAGTAAATGATAAAAGCTATTTAATGTGCTTACTTGCATAAACTTGTATAATTTACATTGTAAATTTTGAGCTATGAGAATACTATGCACTATGCATGTGTGTAATGTGTAATGTTGCATAAATTTAATATGAAGGATAAACATAATCAGCTTCAAGCTTCACGATTGATTTAATGTTTTATTATTGGCCATAATACATTATTCATCATATAATACACAATATACAATTCATTTTTTCTCCGTTCATAAATACTTTCAATCTCTATTTCTGTCTCTCTTGTCTTCAACTGCTGCTGTGGTATCTGATCATGCGGATCCCTGTCGGTTTGAGTAGAAAGAAGATGATGCATCAATTATCTTACGACATTCGACAATATTATGTACTCATACAAGGGTTCATTCTAGATTCTAGATTCTAGATTCTAAACTCTAAACTCTAAAACCTATGTTTTCTTGTTCTTCGAGTGTATTATTATAGTAGAAAGCTCAACTCTCAATAGACTTTTGAGAATTTTCACAAAAAATACAGTCCTTTTACCGTTTTCTTCAATAAATGAAATTTGAAGGTGACTCGAGATACTTGATTCTTGATCATTGATAATGTTTTTACTTTTGGTTCACAACTTCCGATTTCTTTGACAATGTATAAGTAAAATAGCTACATAAAATGCGTGTAGTGTAATACACATGAATTGCAACGTACAACGTCATCCGTATTACGTAATAGTTAATAGAGGATAGATGTTTCTCCGATGTTGCATGTTGTAGAGGTTCGCAAAATTCAAAATGATTTATCATCATGAATTTCACAAGTCAAAATGGGATGACAGTATGACCATTATTGTGCTTTCACCAAAGTTCATTTACAGTTTACAAAAGGTTGGCTAGAATGTGTAATGTGGTTGCACAATAAAAATAGGATCAATTCCATGTAATCCTATTTTAATTTGAATATAATACACAGGTCGATGAATCATATTGTGTATCCTATGGCATTGAACTGGCTGACTGTGAACTTTTTTGTCGCAACAACACATTATTACACATTACGTATATGAAGTAAAAATTTGTTGAGCAAGGACTTTTTTATACATTTTCTTACTGTCTAGAAGCCTCTCCTTTAATTTTTTTACAAATAAGATTTGGAAATTGAAAATTTGAAAATGTTTTAAAATCAGAATATAATAGTTTTCATTTTTTTTCTCATTCCTTTTTCTTCAAGCTCAAAGCTCAAAATAGAATCATGTTGACTTGACTTGTGTATTGTGTATTAGTCTTAACAGGCTTGTGGTTAAAAATATTAAAATTCCAGACACACGTGTTCTATATTCTATATACATGGGTACAACAATAATACAATTTAGAGAAGAAAGTGAAGGACAAAGTTCCCAAAATGTAGAGTAATAATAATAAGGAGAGCGTTTTAAATTCAAAAAATGAATGTGCAGCATGAACTTTCCTCTTTCTTGAAATAACTATATAAATATGCTTCCAGCGGTACATTTAGATACATTTAAACGTAGATGCATCAAACATTCAGACATGCAGTATGTGACTGAGTGGTGTTTTCAAAGTATAATGTAGGCATTAGGCTATGGGCAAACTTTTGTGATGCGTGTGATATTTCAACAAAATGACAGACGATGAAAAAGAAAAGGTGAATAAAGGATCCAGCGTCAAAGTCAAAGTCAAAGTCAGAGTCAGCGTCAAAACAATTTTTTTAATCCTCCCATTTCTACACTTTGGTACGTTTCAAGTGCTACTTTGACTTTATCCTTTATCCTTTATACTTTGTACCCAGAAAAAAAGAGAGAGAAAGAGAGAGGACAGGAAGAATAAAGAACTTGGTGGAGAAAAAGAGACCAATAAATAATCTTATTGCATCCTTCTGGGGAGTTGTTTTCCGTACGTGACCGAACAAAGCTGGACATTATCCGTAAGAATTAGACATGCACTACGTAGTCCTTTTCTTATTGTTATTATTATTATTATTGTTGTTGTATCCATGTGAATTGGAACTTCAAATGCATGATAGTAAGTAGTAAGTATACGCACAATTCAAATAATATCTACAATGTAAAATGTACAATCTACATTGAAAACATGGAATAAAAACACAACAAAGTGCAACAAAATGTATAGAATATAGAATATAGAAAATACAATGTATGTAGATTGTAGATGCAAGTGATTCTCATTAGACACTTGGAACTTGGAACTTGGAACTTGGCTTACCGATGAGAATCACAGACAAATGTGTCTTTAAAGTTTCAAGACACAATTGAAATTCAAATTTTAGATAATACCTGAACCCTCAACACTAAAAACTGAACATATGCAAAGGTGCAACATAAAAACCAAAAATCCTCCAGCATTCAAATACACACATATAAAGTCTAATAAATATCCATGCACATGTGCAATATGCACTGTAAAAGATACTAAGAACTAAGAACTCCCACATTTTACGTTTTCCTTTACATACCTTCATATAAATACATCATGTGCCATACATTAGAAATTTTACGCTCAGACTTTAGGCTTAAGACTTTAGAATTTAGACTTTAGACAGAGAAAACACCCAAATCCTAAATCCATTTGACCGTTCAAAAACACCTTTAAAAGTATGTGCTACATATTATTTGAGACAACGTACAAGCAATGGACATTGTACATTGTGCACGGTACACAGTAGACAACTTTAAAGTGTTCGACATTACATAAAGTACCTGTTGCATAATGTTGTATAATATAATTACTCTGTGTACTTGTGGTGTTTTTTAGAGCGCAGAATCATGCATAACGTGACAATGTTGTTGTTTTATGTAAAATTCAGAATGTAGAAAGTCAAGTGTAGAGTGTAGATGCGACACACAAATTACATGTATGTAGAATGTAGAATTTAGGTATCTCACCTCTCTTTCACTTTTACCTTCACCTTCGTTCTTGAAATTTGAGATGCAGTTGAACTAAAGTGAAATAAAATGCTGCATGTTTGATGTTTGATATCTATTGACTATCGACTCTGTGGATTGTAGTAGCAGTAGAAAAATTCTTGTTTTCTTTGGAATTTGGCATTTGCAACCACCTGATAAATATGTTCTTGACAATTTGTTTTTCTTTATGTAATAAAGATTACGTACGTGTATTGTAGATAAAATTATTAATTCATAATCATTAATGCTTAATATATAGTAGGCCAGGTTTTCATTTCAATGCATCATCGGTCATCTTCATCACTCATCAGTAATCAATTTTTTTATTTTACTTTTTCTTTCATTTCTGTTGTTAGTTGTTAATGTTCTCATCCAAACTCCAAGCTCTCCATTGATTATCAATTACCAGGTACCATGCATAAGTTTACAATCCACCTTCTACAATCCTTTGACTATTTTCATCTGGCGTCTGTAGTCTTTATTTGTCTCTTTAATTACATGGGCACTTGCATTTGTTTTTTTTGCACCTTTTTCTACATTATGCATTATGCACGCTCCTATTTACTATTTACTTTGCGCGTTTGCTACACAGTACACTGCACAGGTGCAGAATTGTCAATGTCAATGCCAACTAAATTTCACTTTTTATAGGGTGGATGCAACTTCATTAACTATCAAATATCAACTATCGAATATCCGATGGATGTAATAGATAAATTTAGATACTTTTCCGCCGAGTTTTTTCTCAGTGTATAATTATATTTACATCATATACGTATATCATACAGCTTATACAGTGTACAGTAATTTGTAGTAAAACTATGGGAAAAACAGAAGGGTGGATTGGATTGGAGATTGGACAGAAGAAAGGAAACCGTGCTTGTAACTTGTAACTTGTAAGGCGAGTCCGATGTAGTATCAAAAAAATAATGAAGCTAAACACATCTTTAATGTATCATGAATAAATAGATGTAGAATATAGATAGATGGATGGATAGATTTTTTTTATTGCGGCTAGAAAAACTAATGATGAAAAATATTCAAGAGGAGGACACAAAAGGATAAGAAATAGAAATAGAAAAAAAGAAAAAAAAATCGAGAATCGAGAAGATGGAGAAGAATTGAGCTTTGAGCTGAGCTGAGCTGACATTGTAGTTGTATTTGTATGTATTATGTATTGTAGACTGTAGACTGTAGACGTAGCTACCTCCTCCTCCTTCTTGTTCTTTTCTTATTCCTGTACAAGTGCATAATGGAGTGGTAACAATGAAAAATACTCAGTCATGCTAACCAATATCCTCAGATGAGCCTACACGGGTATTATGTGAGCACACACACTCAACACTCAACACTCAAAAGACTCAAAAACTCCAAACTCCAAACTCAGCGCACCCATACCACTACTATTACTACTTAACTTGACTTGGGCACAGGAAATGAAATTCTCTTCTCACCAAACACAAAATTGTAATTCCATCATCCATAGCATAACACAGCATAAGACAGCAAAACATGGCATAACATAGACCATAGACCAGCGCTTCATTTTATTTCATTTCATACGAATCATAGACCATAGCACCAATACCAATATTTACGACAGTATTATATCTACAAAACTACAAGCTACAAGCTACAAGGAGAAGCAACCAACATTTTTTATATGTTTTAAATAATACCTTCCCATAAAATGTATCCACAATCTACAATGTCTCATGTACAATTTACAATTTACAAAAGAATACACAAGGGTAATATAGCACACTATCAAGGAAAAAAAAATTTCCAGTATCTTTCAACTTTTGACTTATCATTATCATGAGAAGTCATTTTACATTGTACTTTGTACTTTGTAGATTAGGGTTTCGGTTGTACACGTAATACGTAATAAGTAAAGTCAGTAGTAGCAGAAAATTAAAATTTAACTGACAACTATGCTATTGTGACAAAAACATTTTCCTTTTCTACTACAGATATTCCACACGCATTGTTTATACACAGTAAATTGAAATGGTGTACATTGTACATATGGGTGAGGACAAGACGTGCATTATTAAAGCAGAAAGTATAAAGTATCAAGATAGAGAGACAAAAGTTGTGTCACATGGACATGGATGATGACGATGACTATGACGAAGAAGTCGAAGACGCTAGTAGTGATGAATGCAACTGCATAGATTTTTCAAATATGTATCTAGTATGTACAACGACAAGGACAATAAGAAGCTTGACTTGACTTGTGCTCTATTCTAAATTCTCAATCCTCAATTCCCTGTCTTCTCCTCATTTGCTTTGTTTTTTCTCAACAATGCAAATAGCTATTCAGAATTCAGGCATAAATGTACACGCATAAAAACAGTTTCTTCATTTTCCATTTCCCATTTCCCGTCTCTCCTCTCCTCTATATATTCACCCTCGTTCTCTTGTGAGTCACTCCTTGTACTTGCAAACACTCACACGCATTAAAAGACAAGCAAACTATTATTACATTTTACACTGCATGACATGACATGGAAACAACTATAAACTTGTTCTTTAGGTGACTTTATTTATTATTACGTATTATTCTACAAGCTACAAGCTTAGACAAATAGTTGAGGTTAAAACAGAAAATTGGGGATAGAGAACTGAAGGGCAAAAATAAAAAAAACATTGCATCTACATTTTACATCTATCTCATGTGTATGCCTGTTTTGATACGCATATTCCTCTGTTATTTTTTCTTGGATGACAATGTGGAAATTGACTGAAGCGAGGAAAAGCACGTTAACAATTCTCAAGTGGTACAAGATACAAGATACAAGAGCGAGAGCAAGAGCAAAACCTGGAGGAACAGTAAAGACGACAGAGGAAAAAGAGTGGGAAAAAACAAGTCCATATCAGTATTTCTTGGGTGTCTATTGTACACATGTGTATGAATATTTTTAGAGCGTTGGTTTTGGTGAATGCATAAAGGTTGTCTTTGTAAATAAATACTAAAAACACGTGCTAAAACCATCTAGACTCAGAATGAATGCTGCCTGATGCCTGACGGAAAATCGTCAGAAAAAGTCCTTCTTTTGTAAAATTGCCTCCAACTTTGAGAGCTTTAAGCGATTTGTGCGCTGGAAAATAAATGAAGAATGTGAGTCATTCAGCTTTCATCCATTTCTCAAAATTAGATTTTAAAAGTTGAACTAGATACTAGAAATTCAGTTCAATTGATATTGTTTATTACTTATAACTTATAACTGTTCACTCCAAACTCCAAACTCTGATCTGTCATGTTTCTCATTTCCCTCATTTGTATAAAGTAAAGCGAATACTAATAACTGTGAAAGAAATTGAATGTCAATCGGAAGGAAATGTAATGAGCAATGAACTTGTTAGATACACATTGTAATAATCTTAATTTCAACTGCTTTACAATTTACAATTTACTCAACTCAACTCAACTCAAAGTTCAAAAGGGATGTTAAACCAAAAATGTCTGTAAACATGACAGAGCGTCCTCTTCTATTATCCAATCCACAATCCACACAAGTCATTTAGATGTGGTACATTTAATTGGTTTGGTTTGGTTTGGTTTTGTAAATGTTTATTTTGTTCATAATTATGGGTTTCCAGGGGTTTTTTTTGAAAACGTATAATTCCGATGACAAGAGTAATTTCATTGTTTTACCGTCATTCTCCTTCCTCCGTTTCCCTTCATCGTCCACCTTCCTTCTCAACTCTCAACTCTCCTCAAGTCCTCAAAGAGATAAAAAACGAGCGTGTCAACTGTCAACTGTCTTCTATCTTCTACTGTCTATCTATAATTTTAAAGAGATAATGAAAATATTACATGTATAAATACAAAATACACGTATCAACTCTGATCATGTTCTCTTCCTCAATGCCGCAAGCTAAACACAAGGGAAATGAGGGAAATGATTTGTACAGGATTTCAGAAAAAATACAATTATTCTTCAAATAAAATGCACAGTGTACACATATAATAACATTACATGTATGACTATAGTGTATTCTAGATTCTAGTCTACTCGGTGGATTAATGTAAATAATAAATGTAAAAGGTTAATTATTACCATGCATTTTATATTTTATACTATGAGCTATGAGCTTTTGAGCAAGGTACAATGTAATGTATATTCATCGCTCATCGTACTTGGTACATCATAAAGGGTACAGGGCAGTTCACAGGTAATCTAATTAAGAAGAAGCTCGTAGTCCTACACATCTGCTGCTGTTTTTACTGTTTACTGGTTACTGTTTACTTTCTCTCTCTCTCTCTCGCCCTTGTTTTCCGTTTCCTCGGTCAGTGTCAGAGTTGAAAAGAGTGAGCTGCTTGTTTTTTTGTTTATCTATTCACTTTATTATATTATTAAAAAGTAAAAAGTGCTCGGATGATGTATGAATTGATCTGAATGAAATAAGAAATGAGGGGCAGTTTATTACATAATATAATATCATAAAAAATGTTGAGCAGCGTATAGTGTATAGTGCATAGTAAATAACCTTTCTGTAATAAAAAGTGTATGAGGAATTTTCATATGTATACATGGAAAAACAACAGTGGAAGAGGAAAAAGGGAAAGAAGAAAAATGGGAAAAGGGTTGTAAATAGAAAAAAAACTATTTTGGTGTCAGAATAATAATAAATTGTCCATAGGTGAGATGAGAAGGGAAAAGGATACATCATACATACTGATAATACACACACAGTACACCGAACAAGGAACGTGGAACTTGGAACGTGGAACAGAGAACATTGTAAAAAATAAAACAAATAGTGAATATATTATCAAGGTTATTAATATTCTTGTATCTTGTATCTATTATTTCAAAAGTTTTCAGTTTTTGTTCAAAACTCAAAACGTACATGTTTTGGGCTTCTAGCTTCTACTTTCTTCTCAATTCTCGCTTCTGGCTAAATAAACAGCCGATTTTCTGGCGTTTGAATTTTGAACAGTGCACAGTGTACATTGTTCATGTTATAAATAATGCTCAGAGTGCTCAATGTAGCAATATAAATGATCCAATTAATATAATTTGCATAAATTTACATGCAAGGGATTTGACAAAAAAAATAAAAAGTAATTACTCTATGAAAAAAAGGAGATATTTTCAAGAAAATTTATACAGAAAGAAAGTATTACCTGCACATAACACATAATATCTACTTATATAATAAAGCATAATGATATTGAGTCAACGAGTATTTTCTATTTTCTGTTTTATATTTCAAGTACTCATGCGTCTTCAATTTTCTAATAGCTTTTGTTTTTAAGCGACAATCCTTTCTTCACCTCTGTTATCCATTATCCAATCCAATCTACTGTCTGATGTCTGTTAGCTACTGCTTTTTCTAATTCTTACCTTTTTTTTAAAGCTTAAATTTACATGACTGATCTTTTGATGTTGAAACGTGAAGACGGGGATTTTGAATAAATGTAAAATTCCAATTTTTAATGCTTCTGCTTTTCCTTTCACCATTTACTAGCACTGTAGACTGTACGCATACAGTACCCCGTAAAAGTCTGAACATAGCGGTGAACTTTTACTTCAAGTCCCGAATTGAAGGTGACGCCGGGACTTTTCGACCATGGTCCAAGCGAGAAAGTTTTTGGAAATACTTTTATCTTTTATTGAAGCCGCCCCACATCCTTCTAGGTCACCTGGTTCCGATTCTGTGACCCCAAAC
>JABASP010000823.1:0-39719 GCA_019776565.1 Sminthurinus signatus | reverse complement strand
GATAATAAAGAATATTTGGTCCCATTAGCTACTACAGAAGGTTGTTTAGTAGCAAGTACTAATCGTGGTTGTCGGGCTACTTTACTTGGAGGTGGAATAAAAACTCGTGTTGTTTTTGATGCAATGTCACGTGGACCACTAGTTCGTTTCCCATCAGCAGTTAGAGCATGTGATGGAATCAAATGGTTGGAACATCCTTCAAATTTTGCAAAACTAAGAAAAGTATTTGATGGATCTAGTAGATTTGCTAGACTATTAAGTGTTCAGAGTCGTGCTGCTGGACGATTTTTATTTATTCGATTTTCTGCAAAAACAGGAGATGCAATGGGAATGAATATGGTATCAAAGGGGACAGAACTAGCTCTCAAAGTTATGCAAAATGAATTTCATGATATGGAAATATTATCATTAAGTGGGAATTATTGTACGGATAAAAAACCTGCTGCTATCAATTGGTTGGAAGGAAGAGGAAAAAGTGTTATTGCAGAAGCTGTTATTCCATCTCATGTTGTTCAAAATGTATTAAAAACATCTGTACAAGCAATTGTAGAATTAAATATTGCAAAGAATCTCGTTGGGTCAGCAATGGCAGGTTCAGTTGGAGGATTTAATGCTCATGCTGCAAATGTAGTTTCAGCCCTTTTTATTGCTACAGGACAGGTTAATAATTCATTTACAATTCGATTCCATATTATTATTATTTTTGAAATTCAGTCTAAATTATCAGTTATAATGTATACATTTCAAAGCATATTCAAATATTTTTCATTTTCAATCATTATTTCTGATTTCGTAATGTTGTTTTTCTTTTAAAAAATAAATAGGATCCAGCACAAAATGTATGTAGTAGTAATTGTATTACATTGATGGAATGTTGGGGTGAAAATGGTCAAGATCTTTACATCTCCTGTACAATGCCCAGTATAGAAGTTGGAACTGTGGGTGGAGGTACTGTTTTACCTGCTCAAGCAGCCTGTCTGAAAGTACTAGGTTTAGATGGCCCTAATCTTTCTCAACCGGGTCAAAATGCTCGTACATTAGCAAGTATTATTTGTGCCACAGTTTTGGCTGGAGAGTTATCTCTCATGGCTGCATTAGCAGGAGGTATGTTCTGTGTGTGTTTATTTTAAATAAATAAATAAAATAAAATATTGTAATACATTTTGCACTTGTACATCAGTTATAAATACTAAGTTTTTTATTTAAATATATTTGTAAATTTCCAGGTCATCTTGTAACATCACATCTTAAATACAATCGTTCGGATACTAATATTGTAGCAAGTGTAACAAATCGAAATAGTTCTCCTCTATTACCAACCGCCTCCCATGTAATTAATGCCACGGTACCCGTTAATACTACTAAAGCTAAGGTTAAACCACATCCACAAGAAGAACAACCTCAAATTACTATGAATGTTATTGATCTTCCCGATCTTCCAGCTGAATGTAAACAGTCGTAATAAATAATCAAATTTTTAAATTATTTATCAAAGTTAGCTATTTTTAGTACAGAAATTGTAAAACGAACAAACCGAAAATTTATTATACATGATCATATTATGATACTAAAATAATAATTACAAAGTGTGTACGATATATTATAGAGGAAAAATGATAAAATAATACAAACTATTTACAATATGTATTAAAAATGATTTATGTCCATAAATACTTAATAATAATATCAAGCCGAATTGTTGTTATTTATTCTGAATAGTTATGAGTACAAAAGTTCTATATCGTGTATAATTAAAAAATGAATTATGAAATTTTAAATAAGGTCTATAAGGTAGGGTCAAAAATAATTTTTTTTTGAACTGTTTGTTACTAAATATCTAAGATCTAAGTACAGATGATATAATATATATTCAGTCAGGATATTTGCATTTAGTAACATGGCAAAAAATTATATTTGTCTGTCAATGTAATTAGTAATTAATTAACAATTAGCATGATGTATTACAAGTCTTTACTCTGTTTTTTTTCAGTCTATTATTTATTTATTTATTTATTCTGTGTAATACATATTACATATTATTGTCATTGTATTCTATTTACATAGAACTTATAGACGTATTCCTAATTGATACATCTGTTGTAGTTTGAAGTCAACAAAGTTTTGTATATAATAATATTATTATGTAAACCGCAGTCGTATTTCAAAATGTAAATAAACATACAAAATGAAGAGTTTAATATTAAACAAGATTTTTTTTTTGAAAATCCATCGTGTATTTTGTATTTTGTTTCTGTCACATCACATATAATGTAATGAAAAAATACATGTACTTAAATTATAGAAAGTCAGTTCATGCATTTTGTTGCACCGTAGTATCAAAAATTAAAAGGCACCTATACATATATAAATAAATCTACACGGAAAATTATTCGTCACGATTTTGATCCTAATTCATCTTGAGTACGTTGTAATCCTATTCGAAATTCTTCATTATCTGGAGAAAGTGTAACAGCTTTTTTCATGTCTTCATAGGCCATTTGAAATTTTCCTGAAACCAAGAAAGAGTATGAAAACAATGAATTTCTTTATAATATATTATTTATATTTTATGCATTGTATAATTAATCTATAATCTATACCTTTTATCATTTTCATGAAATACAGCAAAAGAACATACCCATTCTGTACATGATGGTTCCACGATTGTAGTAGGAAGAAGCTAAATTTGGATCATATGAAATTGCTTTTTCATAATCTTCTACTGCACCATGAAAATCTACTCCAAGGTATTTTAATTGTCCTAGATTATTGTATGCAATCGCACATTCCGACTTTGTTGTAGAATCCTAAACAAAAGAAAAAATTTCCAAGCATGAAATAATTATTAATTACATTATGTTTCAACTTATATTGGTGATTGAGAATGATTAAAAAATATTCTTTGAAATAGAAAACAGCTCAATCAAAGTACCATTTTTGTGGATTCAGTTGCACTTATCCATTTTAAGTATAGGTCCATTGCTTCCTGTATTTGTTTCTGACTGGCCAACCGTTGACATTGTTGTAGTAATTCTTTAAATGACATGTTGACAACTGATAGTTATATCAATTTTATCAGTAAAAAAGACAAGTTGCTAAAAATTACACAGCGTAGACTGTACACTGACATTTTATCTTTTGTGATTCATATTTAACTATACACTTTAACATTAAATACACCGTTTTGTGGTTATTCTGTTGTCTATCTCAATTCTCAATGTACAAATAAAAAATAAAACTGATAGAAAATCACTGATAAGAAACGTTTTGCCAAAAAATACACTCACAATTTTTAATATTTTTTTCAGTTCTCTCTTGTGAGCAAAAATTTTGAATGTACGATCTCTATATCCTTTGGGTACGAAAATTTTAAAATATTTTTACTTGATACTTGATATCACTTTATAAAACTCAAGTGTACGTGGTCGTAAAAATTTCCAGACTGATTGTGATACTTTGCTTTAATTTAATTATAATTGTTGTAGTTTGTTCATTATCTAGACCACATACAGTATATCCTAATAGTAGATTGTATTAGTTGTGTTAATTGTATTTAGAGAAATTTATATTTTTTATACAAATTAACATTTATATTCGCTCCGGCTAGCGAAAACTTTACATGCACAAAATAGCATAGAGCATAGAATACATACTTAATTTGACAAGATGTAAAATTTGACAGTTCGTAGTTAGAATCTATATATATAGATAATGTACATTAACAAATTAGGTTTTATATTATTGTGATCAGTGGTGCACATTATACTTACAGTTAAAATTAATACCGTATACCGTACACAGATTAAAAAAACCAATCATGCAGTTCTCCTTCTCATTTGTTTTAAGTTCATTGTTCTTAGTTTATATGGGTAAGTAAATACATAATACATGCATATGCATAACATCAAATATTTTTATACTAAAAACTAAAAACATTGATAATTCTCACTAATGACGTTTGTTTGTTTGATTACGTTATATTTTTTAGGACATTCAATTTGGTCCCTGGTGTCTATATTTATACCCCCATCATGTAAAGAAACACATTGTTTAAAATCCTATTTGACTTCACAGCCAAAATTACAACTTATACTTGCCACAACTACAAAGTCTTCAATCAAGACGTTTGATGAATTAACACTGATCCATCAAATTCCTCAATTTGATTATGAATCGGAACAATCAGTGTAAGATGATTGATTTTATGCATACTAATACTAATATTCTATAATATTTCAGAGTAACACATTTAAGTATAAAGAAATATCCACTAGAAATTACTAATACATATCGTAAAAATATATCTCATTGCTGAATTAATAATCTTAGGTTTTTCGTTTGTGAGGATTTCAATAGATGTCGAAAGTATTTTTTTTTGAGATCTTTTAGGACTAAAATATTATGTATGGACAATTGGCAATCTAAGAAAATTTAATTTATCTTAAAAAATAAGATTAGGAATGAGTTTCACGTATTTCATATTTTTAGTATTGTTAGTAATGTCTTTAGTACGTGTACTATGTACTCCTTACGAAAAGCCATATTCTTTAATGAAACTAATGCCTTTCATGTTTTATCTAAATCCAGAAGTCCGAACATTAGTTTGTCAAACCTTGCTTTATTATATTGTATTGATGAGTGTGATTCCTTGAAGACTTTTGAGAGTAGTAAAACTAAATGTATTTATTTTCTTCTTTTTTCTTTTTCTTTTCAATATATTGTAGAAATCTAAGTGTTGCTATCCCAGGAAAAACGAGGCGGAATGGAACTTTGTACATCTATGGATTTCTTGCTCCAGTTCCAAGACATGAAAAAGAAACATGGATCTCAAGTGTGCAATCACCTAATACAATGTTTGCAGTATTCCCGATGAGCCAATACTTAGTACCCACGGCTAAAACTTTCAATCTACTCAATGGTGGTGTTGATGAAGTAAAACACTATATTTTACCTATATGCACATACATACATTTTTTGTACCTTTTACCTTTATCCTATATCATATTATGTTGTTCGTTTTCCTTTTCTCCTATTCTTCCCCTTTTGTTGTTGCTGTTGTTATTGTTGTCTCACTTCATTAGGAACGAAGAGTATGAGTAAGAGTTAAGTAAGAGCGTACCTAGGAATATGTCCTAGTCGTAAAGTAAGTTTATGATTCATAAGAAAAGGGAAAGCGTAAGTAGTAAGTAGGAAAAGTTTTTAGCCTTGAGACTTGAGAATAGAGATTTGAGCCTGATGATGCAACACACACAAAAAGGGGAAAGACAGGAAAAAGAAATCAGAACAAAATCCTAATAAAAGGTTATTTCTTTTTTTTTATATCTTTTTATTCCTTTTCATTTTGTACAAAAGGAACCCAAACCGCCAACAGAAAAGGAGAAGGAGACTAAAAGTAAAGCAAAGGCGCAGGTCCATGTCTGTAAATTACTGAAATTGAATTTGATGACTGACTTGCATATTTTACCACGAAGAGATCTACCACAGGACTTGAGTCAACTTCTTCGGTAAATAATTGATTGAGAAATCCAGAAATCCGCTAACATATTCAGACTACACTAATCCAACTAAATACAACTGCAAATATAATATATATATACATAATATCTACGCTCTATATAATAATAATATAATATAATATGCACATACTGATGTTAAGCCATAAAATGTGTGTGCACATATGGAAATATTCTCACATACTCCAGGGAATTTTGTGACTTGATTACGTAATGAGAGAGTTTGAATCATTCTCAAATTCCTGGAAGAGTTGTCATTTTATAACTGTAAAATGTAATATTATATGAAGTATATGATCAAAATCATGATGGTGTGTCTCTCTTTATGTGATTATAGGCTTTCATCCTCTGACACGTACTTGCCCCCATTCAAATTTGACAGCTTTTCCAGCCGTCTACGAAATTTCTATCCCATTAACAGCACAGATGATACATATGATTTCCTATTTGAATATTCACCCGCATCAGTTGGAATTCTAAGGTTTGTTCAAATTGTACCTATATACTATGTAAACTGAAACATGTGCTTAAATTTAATTTTTTAATTCAATATTTTTTATTATTGAATTAATTTAAGTGATAATAAAATAATTTTATGTTATAGTTTAATTTTTATAATTGAACCTAGTATTTTTTTCAAAGTCCCAAATACAACGATATGTTTACTATTTACTATTTATAATACTTATTCAGTGTGGTTTTATTTATTTATATCGGACATTGTACAACACGTTTCATGAGTTATCTTCTCCATGTATGTCTAAATGTATAAAAAAATAGACGAATTGGAAGGATAACCCTCAATATGTGTTGATACTGATGAAATTCCCTGAAAATTTATGTCCTCCCATGGGAAGACTAAATCATGAATCATGAAATGATGCTGTACATTTTATTTCATGTTGTATATATATATAATATATTGTATATTTTGTAGGATGAGCAGTCAGTTTGAGGCAGCAATGGAAACTATGAAGTCCTTTGGCTTCTCTGCCAAAGACCTCGATGAAATTAAAGGGATATTTTCTGACACGAACGTCTACTTATTAGCTCTCACAATGTTCGTCGCCTCTTTTCATGTAAGTAGTCTATAGTCTATCACCTTTTCTATATTATGTCTGTAGTCTGTATATAAATATATACCATCTAGAATTCACAATCATTATTATAAAATATAAAATACAGCACTACTGACAGATGATCCTTTTTTGTATAATTTATTTGTATATATGATTTTCCATTTCACCAAATACCAAACATCAAAGAATCGAATACGAACAGAAATAAAAACAATTTTATTTCATTTTTTCTATATATATATATATGCCATGCATCATGCACTCTGTTGCTGTATTTTAGGTGTTCTGGAATTATTTTATATTTTAAACTGAGCCAAAATAATATATATAGATATGTATGTGTGTAACGGCAATAAATTTTGTTTTTACAGCTCCTATTTGATTTCCTGGCATTTAAAAATGATGTGATATACTGGAAGAAACGTAAAACTATCGTCGGTCTATCTTTGAGGACTATTTTATGGCGTTGCTTCAGTCACTGTGTAATATTTTTATATTTACTAGAAGAAAAGTCAAGCCTTTTGGTCATTGTTCCTGGAGGTGTCGGGGCTGCAATCGAGGTAAGAGGAATATAAGACTTTTTATTTTTTTAAATTTTATAGTCCATCCAACTTATTATGTATGGATGTATGTATGCATGTATGTACGTTCGTATCGATCCAGGCCCATCTAGTTCCTAGTTATAGTTTGGAATTTGGAATTCCAAGTTTAAGGGAATATGAAATATAAAGAGTACTAAGAAAGGAAGAAGTAGGTAGTAAAAGCTGGTACTTTGTAAGTAGTTTGTAATTCCAACTTGGCACATAATTGGAAAATTTAATGCATAATAGAAAGAATGATTCTGTAACACCGACTTAATTACACCAATGCGAAGCTACGCGATGCGATGCGATGCGACGGGATGAATGTATTTAGAAAGATACATAAAATTATTTAGATTAGCTTACATGTTCAAGAGGAGGAAAGTCCGACGTCGGACGTCGGCCGTCGTTTGCCGGTTGGGAAAGTTTATAAAAAAAAGAAGTCATTAAGAACAAGTTGTTCTTTATTTGATTAGCTAGAAGCTAGATCTTGGAATTTTGAAAGCTCACAAGCATACATACGTCCATCAAATCCAGGCGTACATACATACGTACTAAATAATGAAAAAGATTGAATGTAAAATGTAGAATCACATGTCAAATTTGAAGGACTCACCTTCTGTAATAATTACGACGTTAATATGACCATGGCGTAATGTAATCTTACTAATGGAAACTAAAGGACTCTGACCACGTCGTTTCTTTTTCTCTCCCTTTCTCTCTTTTCTTGTTCTGTTCTCTGTCTTGTGACTTGTGACAAGTATGACAGAGAAAACGTCAGAGGTTCAGAATTTAGAATTGAAAAAGATGGAGAAGTGGAATAGAAATTTAAGAATATCATGAATCATGAGCCATGCTGATTCAAATAATGATGATGATAATAATAATAATACTGACTTACGTTAGTGATTAAAAGAAATTTGTGTACATTATTTAATTTTTTTTTCTCATTTGAATGTCATTTATGAAAAACGTACAAGTTTTGGAAGGTGAGTAAAGCCCTGAAGCTCAAAATTAGTCTGGCAGGAGGATTTCCTTGGATATCATTTGGTGGTCTAAGTGACTTGGAGAAAGCGACTGCACAACATGATGAAGATTTTTTCCGAAAACTTTCCTACATCCTCTACCCATTAGTTCTTGCAGGATCCATCTACAGCCTCCTGTACACTCCGCATAAAAGGTATTTTTAATTCAATGATTAAAAAATTAGAGCCTGTTCCTTCGTCCGTTTTCTTTCTTTTCTTTTTTTTTGTAAAAAAATATTATTTTACATATTATTGTATTGAGTAACAAGCAGCAAATTTGCATACTATTTTTATTTTATTTTACTTTTATCTTGCTTTATGACATAATATTATATATTTTTTGTTTAATAATTATTCTTTTAATCTTTCGTTTGGTAATTCTCACTGTCATACTTTCGCATCCCAATATTTTACCCTTTGAATCATTTTACTTAATAAATTAATGTTCAAAAATGAATATAAAATTCAATATTATGATTAAAAAAAACCGGCGTACAGTGCAATAACATGTCCGAGTGGTTAAATAATTTATTCCGAGTTGAATTTTGTATGTAGAGGTAAATAAAAGGAATTACTTAATTTTTGTTTACTCTCTTGTTTATTTATTTATACAGTTGGTACAGTTGGACGATTCAATCTCTAGTAAATGGAGTTTATGCATTTGGATTTATATTCATGTTGCCGCAACTCTATCTGAATTACAAGTTGAAATCAGTGGCGCATATGAACTTTAAATCTTTCATGTACAAAGTAAGTACATTACAAACATTTATTTATTTTACTCTATACATTGTACATTGTGTATATACATGCATGTATACGTCCGTCTACCTTTCACTCTATTTTCACTTTGACACAAAGTTACGCAAACATCCCACGTTAATTTGACTACCTGAACATTGAACAGGAGTGAGAATTGAGATACTGTGTAGTAAATAGTAACTGCATCCGTTTGATATAAGATAGAATAGAGAGTATAGAACATATTACAATTTGTAATGTCTTCATCTAATAATATAGGCAAATGTTTGTAGTTTGTAGTATATAATGCGGACATGTATAATGGATAGAAGCCTGTTTTTATTGTACAGTTGGGTACTACTTAATTGGTAATTGAACATTTTGATGCGCTCTCACATTACCTTACATAATTCATAGTTTGCTCTCGTCTCAAGTTTTATGAAAGGAGATTCCAAAAGTCTCTCTTCCTCTTTGTGAACTATGTATTTTCAAAGTTCAGTATTCAATGTTCAATGTTCACTGTACGAGGCACAATGTAAAATGTAAAGGACCTTTTCTAAAGGTATTTACATGTATAAGATGTATATGATGTAGAGTGTAGATATGTGTCGAAGTGTATGTCGAATGTCGAATGAATTCTTAGTAAATACGACGACCTGAAAGTGCAATCGATAAAACTAATCAAGCGAAAACAATGAACTCTCTAGACACCTTCTAAACCCTTAAGCCCAAAGCGCTCAAAGTTTTTAGTTTACACCCGCAGTAGTCCATAATAAAAGTACGAGTTGGAGAAAGTGTAGAATTGTAAAGGTATGTATAGAAAAGAAGATGATGACAAAAAAAAGAAGTAGTAGTAGGGAAAGTGAGAGAGCAGGAGGAGGAGGGAAAGAATCTGGTACATTATTCCTGATAATTATACATTATACATGTTCAACTTACATGTTATGTCATGTACTTTTAATTACTTGAGGACCAAAGTTTGATTCATGGGGAAATTGTGAAATGGGAGTATGTAGATTGTTCCTCTATTTAAAGCTATAACTGTAGTATATCTATTGTTTCTCTTCTTTCTTTTTTTTAAAAAAAAGAGAAAACAATGGATGTGGGTTGAGGGTATACTTTTCTGGGATCAACGTACATAATTACACGTGTTACACGTTAAGAGATAAAATATCAGACCTCAGCGTCTAAATTAAGATGAAAATTCTGTATAGATATAGTTTTTTTGTGGCTACACTTACTACAAATGTACATTGTATAAGTTTGACATAAAATCACACAAAGCATACCAAAATTAATATTCCTGTGTGTTTTATGTATTATTCATTTTGATTCAATTTTTTCAGGCTTTCAACACTTTCATTGATGATCTCTTTGCATTCATTATTACGACACCATATTCCCATAAAGTTGCAACTCTGAGAGATGACGTTTGCTTCTTGATCTATCTCTACCAAAGATGGTAAGTTTAATTTTTTTTTATTATTTCTTTAGATGTAATTATTAGAATAATATGTACTATTATTATTTTATTTATGAATCTATTTTTAAATATTTTTTGAGCTCTTTATTATTATAATAAATTTTTTTTTGAAGTAGAATCTTTTTGATAGTATCTTTATTTTTTGTTGAAATTCATTATATTATTTTGTATTATCTAGTATCTAGTATAAAATCCAATCACTTGAGTGGGTGGTTTTCTTAATATTATGTTTCTTGTTCCTTGTTCGTGTTTGTACGGAATACGGAATAACGCACATGGAATTTTTGACTATAGATTTTATACATTGTATATTGTATATATATTATGTACATTCCCAATCTGGGTCCTTGACTATTGACTATAGTATTGTTTGTCTTTTGTCTAATGTGAACCGAGTGGTACATGTAATTTACTTATCTCCCTTTCTTTTCTTTCTTTTCTTGCCTGTTCCATTTTCTTCCCTCTTCCCTTTTATTTTTCTAGGCTGTACCCAGTGGATAAAAGTCGAAGTGACACAGGTGGAGAGTTTGAACTATCTGAAGAAACTACAGTGAAAACAGGAGAGAAAGGCGGGTCGCCTAAAGCACTTGAACAAGAACAAGAACAACCAGCATCCCCTGACAATAAGCCGGCAGTGGAGGAGAAAAGCTCAGTGAACAAGAAGGACGATTGAGCATTGAGCCTTTATATTAAAAATCTACATACAAATAGATATACACATATATTGTAACATATTATATAAATATGTTATACAAAACACATCTCACAAGTTTTCTCATCTCTTTCCTCTTTTATACAAATATCAAGTACCAAGTACACGGAGCGCGTAGATTGTAGATAGATAGGCAGATAGATCGTCTAACACGAAAGACAAACAAAAGGGAAAAGAACGAGGGAGAATAAAAAAGAAGAAGAAGAAGAAGAAGCAAAAAAAAAGAGAGGAAGCAATTGAAGAGGGGAAAATCTAAGTCACTCTTTTACTTACTTTACTTTTCTTTACTCACGTGTATATTGTGCACTGTAAAGTGAATAGTGAATAACGAATAGTGAAAACTGCCAGCTATACACTATACACATTACACATACAAAGTACAGAGTATGGAACATGAAGTATGGAAAGTACATAAAACATATACGTATACATACATACAATAGACGTACATACACACATACACTGTATAAACAAACACACATTTACAAACAAATTTCCTCTCTCCATTCTTGATGAAGGTGAAAGGAGGAGAAAGCTTTCGCCTTACCTTTTAATGTTAGTGTTTTCAGTTCTCAGCTCTCAGCTCTTAGCTCTTGTGTTCCTCCAAAACTATTTAATCTTGAAAATGTAAACACTAAAACATTTAATAAATTTAAATCTTTCTCAAAAACAAACAAGAGGCACACGTAGATTCACTATTCACAATTTTCATTACACGTACGAAAACAGGACCTGAAAAAAAAACATGTCAGGTAATGACCAAGTAAATGTAATTGAAATTTCTTTGAATTGAATTTTCACTTAATAATGTTATTCACCTACCACGTCTACATATTATATATAATATATAGTACATAATATGTTGTACCATGTGTATGGTCAAAAAAGAAAAATACCAACTACATACTGTGAATGGAAGAATGGAAACACATGATTACTTTACCAAGTACCAACTTTTTACTTTAAGCCTATTAGTCATCAAAAAGTAAAAAAAGAAAAAGAAAAGTTGTTCAAGACTTTTAGAATTTAAATATGGTTGTGTATTTTTTTCATTGACAAAACTGACAGTATTTTTAAAGACGTATGAAGTATGAATGTGTGTAGTTTGGAGTATGTATGTACCTATAAAAATAATGGTGGAAAAAAATAAACCTAAACATTGATATAAATGCACGAAATTTGGAAATAAAAATTATTTTAATGCCACCCGTTCTTAGTTGTACGTGCTCCTGGAGGAGAAAAAAAGATAGCGTGTTACCTTTTAAACACTTGAGAAGCTCATACTAGGAATAGAAAGATAATAGATTTCATGTAGTGGGGGAAGGACGAGAGATTGGAGGAGAAAGTACCAATAGTTTCATGTATATGTTTGCATCTATTATCTATTTTTTATCACAGGTGAACATAACTATGCTGTGTGTACATTGTACATTGTGTTATACTTTATACTGATAGACTTTAATGTTTTGAAGAAATGCTTTTTATTATGCACTAGCACACGAAGAGTAATCAAACAAATGCTTTTACCATTTTCTATGAATCCAGAAACATGTACAATGTACAATATGGAGAACGCACATGGAACATTTTGAACATTACAAATTACAAATGCGATGAATGTTTGAGAAAGATTTCAAAGGAGTGTATACCTAAACATTCTTCTTAATTGTTGTTCGTTGTGAGTTGCTATACACTCATGCATAAGTATATTATGGGGTACTCACCTTTTGTATTATTTTTTTCCATTTGCCTCATTTCGCTCTTTACAACCGGAAGGGGATGAACGAACACAAAACAACAAAAGAAACCAAAGGGAAAGTATTTTAGTAAATAAACCACAAAAAGATTAAAAGTCAAAAAGGGAACATTTACAAAAGGTGCTAAATGATTATGATTATGTCGTACACTTTTTTAATCCATACTTTTTATCTGTATTTCCTTGCCAGAGTATTCTAAAAAATGGATTTTATTTCTT
The DNA here is from genome assembly GCA_019776565.1 of Sminthurinus signatus. Taxonomy (NCBI): domain Eukaryota; kingdom Metazoa; phylum Arthropoda; class Collembola; order Symphypleona; family Katiannidae; genus Sminthurinus; species Sminthurinus signatus. The sequence continues at coordinate 26,610 of JABASP010000823.1, read as the reverse complement.
TTCTTCGTTTTTCCTTCATATCAAGTATCATGTACAATATACATACATATTTTATAGTTTATTATAGGTTTTTTTTTGCGTGTAAAGGTCATATTTGTAGAATTTAATAATAATAATTATCTTTAAATACATATTCATTTATTTATTTATTTATATAATAATAGATACATATTACGTATGTACTTGTGTGTAATTTATGCGCAGATCAAAACTCGAAACAGTATATATCTTTGTTATATATGTTCAACATGCTTTGTATAACATTTTTTATATTTTATATGATAATATATGATAACAATGACATATTATTATATTTTTTCATACTTTGTGGATAATACAATACTTTTAGATTTCTATTTTCTCGAGACACAAGATTTTTTATACACTTTGGTTTGTATGCAAGAGGAATTGTGTATTGTGTAGGTATTTTTATACTTTTGTTTTTGGGTTACATTACCTTTGATGTAGGTATTATAAGTAAGTTAGATTAGATTAGATTAGCGTGACCAGTCTGTTTTCTTTCTTTTATGCTAAATATGTAATTTTTTACTTCTTTCCAAAGTTTCCTTCAGGAGTACATATATGTATATATGTATATGTGTATCTATGTATAACAATTATCATACTTAATGATCATTTATTTCTTTTTATCTAAAATGGTCAAATTCTTTGTGTTAAACAGGGTTTTGTCACTTTGTTACACATTCAAATAAAATGTTTATTTTTCTTTTTTACTCTTTTCTTCTTGGTGTGAGAAAAATAGGAATTAGTTGACATGCAATTGCATATATGTGCATTTATTTTTCTTTGCTTTTGTATCACCTATATGAGCTACACAATATCATATTATAAGAATTGGTGTGTGTACAGTGTACAGTGTACAATGTAGCTTGTCGTGCGTTATTATATATACATTTTTAACAATTTGGTACTTACGTTTTTCAGTTTTATCAGGTCCTTTGGTAACTTTGGTTTTTGTGGTGTAATTTTCTGTGTTTGATTATTTTTAATCTTTGCTGGCTTTGCTGCTGTAGTTTGTCACACTATACCCCAATTTAATTTGTAATGTAGGTGAAAACATATGTAAATATAAAGTTATATTTGGTTTTATTTCAACATTGTATGTTTTATATACAATGAGAGAATAAAATTCAGAAACAGCTTTGTAAACCTCTAAATCCATGAGAAAATTATGAAAATTTGCAAGAAGAGATAAAATGAAAAACATCTTGACATCATTTACTTACATTTTAATTGCATTACAAAGACATATATATAAACTGCTCTCCCTTTCCCCGTCGATGTCTTAAGTCTTAGTGCTTTGTGGCACAAAAAGTTTGTGCATATTTATGCCCCGCATTTTCTTTCTTGCTGTTTTCTTGTGGTCAAGCATATTATAACAATTAAATAACAATATTATCCATGCATAATATATTTATGTGTACACACTGATTTTTATAAATCTGCTCTAAAACAATAAATCATTGACTAATCAATACATTTTGTATGAATATTTTCTTTGATGGATTTCCATAATACTGATTATTGATTATTATATAGTGAAGTAGTTGATACTTGTGAATTGATAATGTATCTTTCAAAGATACAAGAAAAAAAACTTTCTCCACTTTTTCCTTAATTTACACATGCTTAGAGTTTAGAGTGTAACATGTTTTATAAGAATCAATACTTGTAAAAGGTAAAACTATAATATATCTATTAGAGATATATTTCTTATTCCTTTTTTATTTCGTTTTTGTGTGTATCTAGATTCTAGAATCTAGAATTTACTTGTTATTTGGTACCTCTGCAAACCTAAGCTTTTGTTTTTGTCTTGACATTTTTGACATGTACAATGCGCATATTTAATAATATGTGTAATAATATTTAATATATGATAATATACAGCTATCAGTTATAATAATGTGACATCTTTTACAAGTTAGGTTTCAGTATTTAAAAGGTATAATAGTTCATAATAATTTATCTTATATTGTTTCATAATTAAATTAATATTAAATATGTATAATATATTAATGTACCTACATGTACACCCACATGTTTTGAGATATGTAAATAAGTATGTAGTATATATGTATGTGTAATCATGATAATGTATAATGCATATATATGGAGATAATATATATGCTTCGTTTTTTTTCTTTGCTTTCTCTCCCGTCTCGCGTATTTAAAACGGTTACTGTTCAATTTTTTTCATGGAATTTGTTTTTTTTAAAAGTAAATGTGCATCTCATAAATACACACAGTGTATGACATTGTATTTTTACGTTCAAGTAAGAATAAATTATGCCTCAAACAACTATGTAATATGATTAGTGATTAATAATACAATATATAAATATTACATATTATAATACAATACAATGTATAATATACGTTTTATATCTACTTAGGAGATAGGTATATAATAATAATAATAGTAATATGTAATATATTATGTAAATTACGTGGATTTTGTAAAAAGGTTGCAATAGGGTAAAAAAGGGGGGTGTGATGCACAATGCACATATGAATGAATTTTTTTGACTCTATTAGGTCGGTGATGTGGTCTCTTTGGCTCGTACATGCTCTGCAATACATACAAAAGGTATTCAGGTATATTACTACAAACTACAATTACTATGCACTATTATAATGTATTAATCATACTAATTACATACGTTCATTTGACTTGATATCTTTGTCAAGTAAAAGTTTGAGTCAAATGTCAAATGACATGCCTACGTAAAAACTTCAAAATTCAAAATTCAAAGTACTCAAAACTCTACACACTAAATACGAATATTATGTAGTTTCAGTAAACAGTAACTATATAATATAATTATTAATAATAATTAAGTAATATTATTTGATAATTAGTTGAATAATATTAGACGTAACACGCAGTGTTAATAATCATATGAAGATCAAGATGAGATTCAACTTTGATAAATTGACTGTGCAAAAGGCATCTAAAAGCTTAAAGAATTTTATGGGACAAACTGGAGTAAATAAAAATGAAAATGAAAGGTGGATAAAAAGAATAGAAAGAATTTGTAGCTAAACTAAATACTAATCTATAGGCTATAATAATATAGACTGTAGGTAAAAGTTCTCACTCTTGAAAAATCACAAATATAATGTATAGAAAACGTTCCAACAAAACAGTGGAGTGAATCTTTAGCCTACAGGAACTATACATACTCATATATTATGTATATATCTACTTTTTTGCTACTGGGTATAAAAATAAATACTGAGGAGTAAGACTATATTGGTTTATTCTTTATTGTTATTATTATGAATATTATTGCATTGTATTATGTTTCCAACCCTAGTTTTTTAATATCAAGGACACGTCATAATAATATAATATCAATCTATCTATCTATCCATGATATTATTTTTATATTTTATATCATGTTCACTCATCATCACATTCATAATTATGCTCCTGCTCCTCCTCTTCCTCTTCTTCCTCCTCCTCTTTTAATGGGAGTTCAATAGGATCGAGGTCAACAGTGACTTCCTTACCTTCTGCAATGACTCGCCACTTTGACTTATTTTCGAGTAGATGATTCACCCAGGGTTTGACAATGGTCTGAGTTCCCTTCCCACTTTGTAAGGGAAATGACGGAGTTCGAGCATTTACTGGCACTTTGTTTTGATTTTCGGATCTTATACTGTTATCCGACTCGGCACGTCTCGTCACAATGTGCTTATTACTGCTGGCCGAGTTTCCGTGACTACTACTGAATTCCTTGGTCGTAGCAGACACGGACGAGGCGGAAGATCGCTCATTATCCCCATTGACAATGAACGTAATTAGGTCAGACAGGATACTAAGGGTGGGCTCCACGATAAACTCAATGAAGCTTATTTGGGACTCGGGAATCTATTTTATAGTGTTCAATCAAAATACAAAATACAAATACAAAGAAAAATAAGTATAAATCCAACATTTTAACAAAAGTATTATCTAAAATCTAAAATAGATTATGAAATCAATGCACATTGTGCCACATATTTCATGCACACAAAAATATCCAAGATTCAAGACAATCAGTCAAAAATAGAACTGAGGATTTGAATCTTCTTAAAAAAGTTATGAGAAAGTTTTATTCATTCATTTACCTTACAGTTGTGTCGATCACACAGAGGGCTGTGAAGAGAAAGAGAAAGAAAAGAATTTAAGTACAAATTACATGTTTTGTCTACATTCTACACTCTACACTTTAACTAATAAAATCATACGATGTTCAAGTTTGAATTTTAAACCATTTCTATCCTCAATCCTCAATAATCCTACTCTTCCATTCTTAACTCCTTTTCATGTGTAGGAGTTGTAAGTTGTAAGTAGATTGACAATTGACAATTGAAAAGCACTTTGATTTCATTTCACAAAGTAAAATCTCAAATAAAAAGATTTTTAAAATAATAAAAGAGGAAAAAATGAGCATAAACATGGAACAAACTGCATATTTGTTTCTATTTGCGTTCTTATTTCTTTTTCTTCTTTTTTTTCAACTACTTAAGAAGACAAACGACAAGTAGTTAGATTTAAGAGTGGGTGATGTAATAATAATAATAACACAAGACACAAGTATCTACTATCTCATATCCCATATCCCATTTCCACATTTTTTCCCAATCACATGTTGCTTTGATTGATACATTTAGGAAGAGAGAGGGGAAAACAAGTATTACTTGTGTACTTTGTGCTTTTTGTTACTTCCCTTTCCCTTTTCCTCTTCCTTTTTCCTACAAATCCATTCCATACTCTTTACTGCTGTACGTTGTATGTTCATGTGTAAAAAGAGCGACATTGATTAAATATAGGAAATAAAATTTCATAAAGTTGAACTCGGAAACTCTTATTTACCATATGTATCTTTGTGTGTTGGATGCTAGATGTCTGTATTCATGTAAAGACTCTAGACACTTTCTACGTTTCTACATTCTACAGCTTTTGGCTATACATTTTAAATTACATATTACACATAAATTCAGAGAGGCAGATGTAGAATACTGAAAACTAGATACTTATACTCTATGCTCCATATTCTATACTCAATGCTACTGCGCATTCGGATGATTGACTGAATTGTTTCTTCCTAAATTGACAATGATAGATGGATGCTCAGCATCCAACATCCAGCATCCAGTATTAGAGGAGGAAGAGGAAGGAAGCAGATGTAAGTACATAACTAAATGTGTAGAAGAAGTAAAAGAAGTAAAAGAGGAGAAGAGGAGACGAGGAGGAGGAGGATAAAATAAATGACTGTTTTTACTCACCTAAAGGGTAATCCCAATAATGATTCTTCATCTCCTTGAAGAAAAAACTCTTCTAAAATTGCGTCAGCAAATCGTTTATGCATAGACCAAGGCTTTGAGGGATGACTAGATGTGGAGGAAAATAATAAAAGAAAATAAATGACAAAAAGGATCAAATAACCAGGGTTTTTTTTCCTCTGACATTTTATCTTTTATCCCACATGTTGTATATTGTAAATACTTTGTACTTTGTACGTACAAATCACAAAACACGAAACATATGAAAAAGTAAATGTTATAAAACATGTGAATCACACATTATTTATTATTTGTTATTTGGGCAAGTGGGAGGAAGAGTAAATGGATATACTTACGAGATGTCTGCGGAATGCAGTAGAAGTGACATCATCATCATCGTTGTCGTTTGAACATGGGATTGTCTACAAGAAAAAAAAAAAAAAAACAAAACAAAAACACCCACGGTATAATTTAGATGAATTTTAGGCAAATTCGAATCACATATGTAAAAATTAAAATTAAAGTATCAAAATTTCGTAGTAGAATATCTATTTCTTCTTCTTCTTATTATTATCTATAAATACTTACGGAGTCTTTTCACCAGCTGCATTCAGGTACGTCTTCACATTTTTGACTTGAGTGAAATGAGAGGACATGTCAGTGCTGAGTACCATCTCAATCACAAGATTTCGGAACTCACGATGCTCCTACAAACACATGAAGGTGAAAATGAAAATAGTATCCTACATTCATGAATCATCATTCCTACACAATATAAAACATTTGTTTTGTTTGTTTGTTTTTTTTTGGGAAAATACTTTTACAGCTGTTCATTGTAGAAAACAGGAAATCAAAAAGATTCCACATCAAGTTTATAAATAATTATAAAATGTGTTGTGAATGTTTCAATTCTGAAGAGGAAAGATGGACAATTTTCTCATCTTAAAAAAATTGAAAAGAGACTTCTCAAGTGAAAGCTTTTCCCTTCTCTCAATAATCATACATCTATATAGCTCAAAATTTCAAGTAGAATGATCGAATTGAATTGAATATCGAATATCGAATACTTTTGAAAAACTCGATATCAAATTTTGATAGCCTTTAAAAAAAGTAAAAAGCTACGTACAATTTTTCTATTTTTTTCAAAGTTTTTAGATTTTATATAATAGATCACGGCGTAAAATTAAATATTCAATGACCCTCAAAACTCAAAACTCAAAAAATACTCTGTACTTTTTATCACCTTTAACACAAAAAAGCTGCACATGCATACACGATATACGTAATAGAAGTAAACATAAACATGTAAATCTCTAACACGGTACAAAAATGTACGCATATATCTAGATCTATCAAGTTTTATGTACAAGGTACACAACAGTGAGAGAGAAAGAGAGAGAGAGATTGATACAATTGAAATTCCTATTGAACTTTGAAAGAAAAAAAACGTGAAAACTAGAAAACTTTTCAACTGCAGGAAAGAGGACACAGGAACAGTGAACATTGAGCAGTGAGCAGTGAGCAGGGTGTTTTTCCTTTGTCCTTTTCTTGCCTCGTTTCTTTTTTGTAAATTGGAATTGTTTAACTGTAAAATTCCACGAGAGTGTTCAATATCCACCCATGCTCAATGCTCACTGTTCATTGTTCACTCTTCCCTGTTCAAAGTCCAATACAAAGATCCTCATCAAAAGTAATATCTGTACTTTCTCTTCCTACTCCAGACTCCAGAATCCAGGGTTGAGAAAATAACAAGAGGAAAAAGTAAAAGTAAAAATTTTACATTGAACAAACCTTGCGACTTGAGTCTTGAGTCTTGAGAAACACACAAGGGAATTACTTATATAATATAATATAGGTATATTTTTAGTTTCTGTAGACTATAGACTGTCAGTCTCAAGTCAAGCCCAAAGTACAAAGTAGAAAGTACAAAAGTAAGTCATAACAATCCAAGTGTAAAACTTTGTTCTTCTTGTCTTGTTGTGCATTGTGCATTGTATGTTGGATGTTGAGCCCGCATAGTCTTTAGCCTTATTAATACTTTCCTCACACACACACACAGTACAAAATACAATAGACAAAAGAATTTTGAGTTTTGAGCTTTGAGTTTTGAGCATTTGATTTACAAATTACAAACAACTTTTACTTTAGTGTTCAATATCATTCACTCCATTTCCCTCTCTTCTGTTTGAAATTTGAAATGAGACGTTCGCCATTCCACATTCCTCATTCAGAAAAAATGTATGTAAGATTCATGTCTTGTTTATGAAAAAATCCTCACTTTTATAACACGTAGGATGTATAATTTAGATGCTTTAAATGTCTAATGTGTCAACATGTTAAAAATATGTTGTACCGATAATCGATACGCATGTAAAAGATTGGCAATAGATTGTAAATAGTAAATGACATACCTCTGTTTTCAAGTGGCCGAGAATATTCTTGTCATCCTCTTTAAGGAGCCTAAAAATAAAAAGGTAAAATAGTTAAAATATGCAAAGTGGCATTTGAAAAGTGACACTGTAAATTTCACATTGTACACAAATAGTAAATAGTGACTCTCTGACTTTCTCCAATTTAAATAATGAAATGGGAATATTATATTGAGGATTGAGGGTTGAGGGGTTTGTAAATAATAGTAATAATGAATAATGAGTATGCAGGAATGGTGCCAGCTACTCATTATTTCTCTCAGTTAGCTCCGTCAACTACATACATCCATTTCCTAAACTAAAGTAAAGAAAAGAAAGTAAAGAACGAAAGAGACTGTAATGTAATGTAAGACTTCCGCTCCATGGAAAAGGGAAAAGTTCATAATTCATACAAAGAGGAATATGTAGATTGTGTAGATTGTGTAGCTTGTAAATGTGCACAAACAAATAAAGACAGAGACACTCGACACTTGAGTCTAGAATCTTGAATCTTGAATATTCCTTGACTAGGCACAAAGTAATTGAGACGGGAGTCTGTCTGAAGTCTGAAGAATCAAGATGAAGATGAAAACTATACAAGTCAAAGCGCCCACGTCACTTTCTCTCCTTGCTGTGGATTTTGGATTTTGGATAGATATTTGTAATTTGTACATTGATATAACCTTAAGTTTTTCAGACACTTTGTATTTTCTGGAGACATCTATAATCTATATACCGCTCAAGCATGGATCTTTTCATATGCCACATTTCATATGTATCGTACATTCTATATCGTATATCCGTGTCTGTCTTCTGTCTTCTGTATATAATTAGTGCAGTGAGACGACTAAAGACTCAAGTCCACTCTTAACTCTTTACTCCACTCGCCGCCCAGTCTCTTTTCATTTTCCTTCCTTAATTTCCCCGTCTTTCTCTCGCTCACTTTACTTTCTTCTTCTTCTTCGTTTTTTTAGTTTCTTTCGCCGGTTCACTCGCTCCTTTGATTCTTTTCATCCAGTCATTCATTCATTCCTTCATTCCTTCATTCTATTACTGGTTTCTTTTTTTGTTTCTTGGTCATGCCGTGCGGACCACAGCCACAAGCACAATCACTACAGACTACAGATTACAGACTACAGATGCCACAGGATCTTAACCATTTTAACGGCTTCTTTACGTTTACTCTCACCGTTTATCTATAGAGTATTGAGAATTGAGGATTGAGAATTGAGGGCCAGCAGCCAAACCAACAGAGTGTGCAAATGACTAAATGAAAGAGTGAAGGAGTGAGTGAGTGAAGGAGGAAAAGGAAAAATGAGAAGGAAATGGAGAGTAAAACGAAGCAGTGGAGATAGCCATACTTTCCACACTGAAAGGAACTGATGAGAGGAAACGGAGGTAAAGGAGAAAAAGAGGAAGACGTGAAAAGATCTAAAAGAAATTGTGGCAAAGACCCAAGATAAATTTGAAACCTTTCTCCTGTTTAACTTGATCAGCTTCTTCCTCCTTTCCCTCGTCTCCACTTCCTTTTCAACCTGCAGTGTACAGTGTACAGTTTAGAAAGTACAGCTCTTTTTCCCGGCATCTTCTTGTTCTTTTTCTTTTTGGTCCTTTTCTTTTGGTCTTTTCCCACTCCTTAACAAGTTTCTCCTTTCTTCTTCTTTTTCCTCCTTTCTTTGATTTTGGACGAGTAGAGGAGATGAGGAGATGAGAGAGGAGAAGAGATTTTCATTTTCATGCCTCTTTTGCTACTCTTTTACAAAGTTCACGTCTCGTTACTCGCTACTCTTGTTCCTTGTTCGTTATTCGGTTTCGGTTTCGTTACACTGGCAACTGTCGTCACCACACTCTTTACTCTTCAAGGTTCAAGGTATCACATTATATGTATAACATGTAGTACAATAGGAGTGTCGAGTGTGGAGTATAGATGTATAATTAGAAACTGTGTGTGTATTGTGCATTGTGAATCAGAGAGGTTTGTTCCTCTAACACTTGTCTCCACAGTTGACAGTGCCAACGTCAGTGACAATCCCAGCGCACGGTGTAAGTCAACAGTCTCTTTGTCCTCTTTGTCTTTTCAAGCTATCAATTTATCGACAGTTACGAGAATTATACAGTTGAAAGTTAAAGAGACAGAGAGACAGAGAGAGGGAGAAAAAGAGACGGAGAGGCGGAGACTCTCAAATACCACAAACGCTAAATGAATGACTCAATGAACCAAGGAAGGAATGAAGGAAAGGTTGACGGTTGACTAAAGACTAAAGAGGAAAGGGATGAGACGCGTCTTTAATGAGAACATAGAGAAAGAAAGAGATGTCGTAAAATAAAATAAAGTCAAGTATACAAAGAACGTAGAAAAAACTTTTCACTTGCCTGAAAGCAGCGGAAACATGATGATTCTCTAATACTGATCGATCTGTGAAATTAAATACGAAACAACATTAGTAAAATTATTATTATTATAGGCATGATATTTTTTATACATTTTGTGCTTTAATGTTAATATATTTTAGGCTAAAATTTTTAGCATAAGTATTTCTTCGTCATTCTTCATTCATTAGAAATTCGTAATTCATATATCAATATCAGAGACAAGGACAAATAGCTTTCCGTCTCGGATTACAGATCTTTAGTCAATTTACTTGAAATTTATAAAGAAGATCAAGTACATTAAAAAACCAGTCTGAAGCTTCTAAAATTCTAAATTAATCATGATACTATTTTTTCTTGATATAATTTTTAGAATAAAAATAAATGAAATATGTAGAATGGTTAAAAATAAATTAAAAATACACGTAGGCTCTTGACAACTATTTAAAATTTGAGTGTGACTTTTTTGTGAACAGTTAGGAAGAATATCATCAGTACGATTATGCTATTTGACTATGAATGAATTTCAATTATTTTATATCCTCCTGTGTGCACTATAATAGATAATAGAAAATGGATACTTTTTCGATACTGGTGTAAATATAAATTTTTACTCTGTAGTTGCTCCTTGCTACCTCTACATGTAAATTTCTGTTAGCATGATGATAATAATAATAATAGTAGTAATAATAATAACATAATGCAACCAAGATGTAATTTTGAGGGAATGGAATTTTCTCTCTAATTAAAATGAATTAAAAGGTAATTTCACTACTTGGGCTCAACTACAAATTATGAATTAGCAACTCCTTCCCCACGCGCGCCCCACTATACATTTCAAAATTAATTACAAATTTTCATTTCAAATTAGAGGAACCAAAAGAGAGAAGATAGAAAGAGGTGGGTCTCCAGTCTCCAGGATTCAAGAGGCAAGATCCACTTTCAGTCCTCCTCTACCATTTCCCATTTACCATTTACATTACCGTTAAAGATATTATACCTAATTTTCCCTATATAGTCTCATCTATACTGTATACTGTACCTTATTCGCACTGTCTTTATCTTTACTACAAATAGAACATTGTTCCAACTTTACTGATGGTCAAATTTCTCCAATTCCCTACATAGTTCATCGTTCGTACTACAATATTTGTATAGACACCTAAAATATCATATGAATGAAACCGCATTTTGATCAGGGGTACTTTATATTTATTACATTTATTTTTAAAATAGGCTCTTTGATCTCGTTGACTATTTTCTATTTTGGCATGGGCCCACTTTTTCATACCGGAGGATTTTAAATTGGTTCTTGGTTCTTGTTTAATAAAAAACTGCGCAGCAATTTAACGTTAAAAAGACACATTTTCCTCTGCTCTTACCTGTTAAAGGTAAAAGGTAGTTAATTTAACTATGTATGTGATAATATGACTTGTGACTTTTGACATTTATTGAAATTTGGCTGGGTGTGAAAAAAGTAAAAAGAGAAAAATCTACCTAGAAAAAGTACGCGTCTTTTTTTCTCATTTTCTCCTTTTTTCATGCTATCCTCATTACTGTGGGTGTGAATGCAAATTGGTATGTTTGCCGTATATATAAATGGTACATCGCACAGAGCTTATATAGCTATAGACTGAAAATTAAAACTGTTCCTATATTTTTTACTTCACACTTGACACATTTCCAACTCGTTCTTAAATTGGTTCCTTCCTTTGCCAAATTAAATTTAAAAATCTTCTCGCTCTACCGTCCCCCGTTCCCCGTCTTTCGTCATCACTTTTATCACACCTTTTGACATTTAAAAACAAACTGAATACCGAATGCCAAATGCCGGATACAGAATGACGAGAGACGAGAGACGACGTAAAGTATTTACAAAGTTAAAAGTTAGAGCTACGCGTTAAAGCTTGAGTAATCTTATATCTTATGTCTAATGTAGAATGTAAAGTGTAAAGTGTAAAAAATGCATCCCGTTCTCACCGTTGTAAATCAGTGAAAGGTCAGTGCCGACGTTTACGTGAAAATTATTCGTTCTTCCGGTGTGCTCGAAATCTGTTGAAAAAAATAATAAATAAATAATCATCATCACCAACTTATATGCATTTCCTTGAGCAATTAGTTACACGTTTCCAGTTTTACTGAAAACACAGGAATACCAATTTGAACAAGTTTTAAAGAACACTGATTTTAAATTTTAAAGGTAAATACCATGAACTATGGCTGCGAAGAGGAGTGAGAAAATCTCCAGGTCCGACAGAGTACTCTGCAAATCATAGGGGATTAAAAAAGTAAATTCAACTTGCTTGTACATTGTACATTGAACACGTAAATTCATTATGATTATTAATATGATGCACGAAACATGAAATATTTATACAAAATACACAGTACAGAAGAAAAAGATTGTTTCATCATTTTAAGGAAGCGAAGCTGCGTATTCAAATCTTCATGTCCCTAGTCACCTAGCGGACAAATTTGAAACTCATCGGTGGTGCCACCTAGCGGAAATGTTTTGGAATATATCCCAAATTTGTCCGCTAGATGGCGCATGCATACAGATGTATACTTTTTGTAGTCAGCTTCGCTTCCGGAGCCTAAAGCATTTATGCTTTCAAGGCGATATAAAATCGTCACAAAGTGAGGATTTTTTAATTTATTAAAAATGAATTACAGAAATTCACGTACTGTGTATTATAGATACAAAATATACATAATCCCATAATCTTTTCTCGATATTACAGATATTATCTCTCCCGAAAAACAAACAAAAAAACGCTGGAAATATATAGTGTTGATTTTATAGTGTATAATTCATGGACTGAACTAGTTTGCGAATGAACGGGAATCGGAAAATGTCTACAAAGTACAAACTACCAGTACAATCCACAATCTACAATCTTCAACTTGTATTAATGTGTTACATTCCTCATGTATGTTTGTTTGTTCGTATGCACGTATCTAGAATCCAGAATCCAGAAGTCTAGAAATCTAGAAATCTAGAGACTGGAGATACGTGACAAGTCAGTAGTCAGTAGTCGGTAGATGTTAGATAGAAAGGGCTCAGGAAATGTAGCTAATGTAATGTATGTCCTAACAACTAACAACCCACATGACGACATCAAGTGTTTACTGTCTACAAGTTTTAACTCACTTCTCCCATTCCGATTCCTTCTCAGTTCTTCATTCTACATTCTCCGTTCTAAATTCTAAATTCTACCTGCCTGGGGATTTTTCTTCAGTTCTTCAGTGGTGTCACACCTCCATTTTAAGACTTAGTTTCCTCTTTCCTCTTTTTCTTTCCTCTTTTCACTTTTCACTTTTCACTCTTCACTCTTTCCACATCCTCCATTTCCCTCATTTTCTCTTCCCTTTGTTTCTTTCCCTCTCTGCACCAACCATGAACCATGAACCATCAACTTCCGAGGGAAGGGTAAAGAGCAGGATGTCGGATGTAGAATGTAGAGTACAAAATACATAGAGTACTACACACACCCAGAGAGAAGACAACTTTGTTGTCTTTTTCAACTTCCGTTTCTACTCTTCCAATTGGAGTTTAACACCATACATGTACAAAGTACAAAGTACAATGTTCAGTGTACAACGTACAAGAGCTGAAAAACTTGACTGGTAATAAAACCCAAACCCAAATGTGCACTAACAAACTCTGGCGGAGCAGAGATAGAGGAAGAGAACGTAGAGAGAAAGCAGAGTTTCCCACCAGCCAAACTCCAATCCAATATCCACAATTTCTTCTCTCCTCTCCTCCGTTTAGTTTCTACTTTGTAGTTGTGTAGTTGTAGTTTCTTTTCACTTTTCACCAAGATACTGTGTTCGTCACGCTTCTTTCTCCGTCTTCGTCTCCGTCTCTGACTCTGACTCTGACGCCGAGTTCGACTTTCGACATGACATTAGTTAGAAACGGGTGAAGAAAGCAACAGGAAATTGCATTCATTGCTTTCTCACTCTTTCTCTTTCTGTTTTTCCATCTCCGTCGCCTTTACCGTTACCGTTGCCGTCTTTACTCTTTACCTCTATTTTTGGTTCTATTTCTGTCTGTCTCTACCTCACACACATCTACAATCTAAAATGTACATTCCGCTGTTCCACACCTCAATTCAGACTGTAGACTGGAGGCAACAGAGTCGGTACACATGTGCACATATTACAGATATACTTTAGACATGTAAAATGTAGAATGCAGAATGTATAGATGTACAAGATAAAAAACGAGCTCCTGTCTCTCCATCGTTTCATTGGGGAAAATCTTTCAGCCTACTTTTCCCTTCCTCTGCCTTTTCCTCTAGTTCTGTGTGTCTGTGTGGCTGTGTGGCGGTGTGAGAGGAAATGGAGGTTGAGTCTTAACTTGACTCAACTTTTACCCTCTGGGTTACTTTCACCCGTAAATGTGTGTGTGTCTGAGTAAATGAGTTTGTAATTTGTAGTTTATTTGTACAATGTAAAATGTACAGTGTACATGGTGAGTAAAGTATGTACTAATGTACTAGTAAACAAGGCACAAAACAAAAACAACAACAACAACGAGGCTCTTCTAGACTCTAAACGCTAAAATGGAGAATGTAGAATATCTTCGTAGGCTGACGGTACAATGTTCAATGTTGGATTTTGTATGTTGGATGGAACATTTAAAAAGTTTTTGAAAATAATTTAATTTTCTATTTTCTAGTCTCAACTCGACCATGTTAAGCCGCTCCTGATTTCCTCGCCCTGTCAAATTCCTTTACTTTTTACTGGCTTCTCCCATGCTATCGTCATCCGCATCGGCAGCGGCATTGGCAGCGTCATCGCCTTTGCCTTTGCCGTGTGTGTACAGTGTACATATGAACATGTACATGAGCTTTATTTATAATTTACATGGGGATTTTAGGATCCTTCGCTATACGTGAGAATGAGCTGGTGAAAGAGTAAAAGAGTGAACGAGTGGCTGAGTGAAAACTCGCTGGAAAATTACTGGATAGTGGCACAAAATCGCGTATGGCGTCGAGTGAGTGAAGAGTGAAGAGTGTGCAAAGCTCTTTGATTTCCCCAGGCAAACTGTATCATGTACCATGTACATTCCACACCATGTATTTTATACACCCATGTACTATGTGCATCTAGCTTTTTTAAGTTTGGGCTTTGGACTCGTCTCAGTTTCAGCTCACTTTTACTTTCGCTTTCTCTTTCTTTCCCTTTTTCTTACTCTGTATAATATAATATTATAATTATGTCGTACAGAATACAAAACAGAGAACGGAGTCTACTCAACACTGAATGACTTGCTACTTAGCTCCACTCTATGCTTTTCGTTTTGGATCGTGCTGATTGTGAGTGCGGTTAGAATTGAATGGAGAATGGAGAGCGGAATGACATTTAGCATTTAGTATTATATAATGAAATGAATATATTTGTGACTGTAAACTGGGAACTGGGAACTGTAAGATAAAAAGGGGGTTGGGGTGGGGAGGGCCGTAAGAAGTTTAGTGGGATTATGTAGGATTAAACTAGGCGTGTACTTTTACCGTTACTCCGGTGGAATAGAGGAAAAAGTGGAGAGTTTGTGTCACGTCCGCCGCATGGATGTCATTGTGATAGGGATTCTTTAATTTGGTGTAGCCGTGCTCAATGGCGGAGAGGAAGTTGTCCAATTTTTCTAGATCAATCCGGAATTTTTGAACCACTCCATAACGACTGAACAGATCCTTGGCAATGTACTTGAGACTGTGACTGTTGGAGGCGTTGTGCAGCTTGTAAATGTCAAAATGCCAGTTATTCACGTCCTGCCGATTTCAAGTTTTCAAGTTTCATCAAAAGAACCATTCCGATTCCGATTCCGAACAACCGAAAGAAAAAAAAGAATAAAAGACAGTCTTTAATACATATTATTCACATATTATTATTATATTATTAATATTATTACTACACCAAATAAAAAATTCTTTAATAAAATTATAATAGAAATGCATGTACAATGTACACATAATACACACAAAAGAGTACAAAAATAGAAAATAAAAAGTGTACAAACTACACAAAATATAGAAACTACAAAGCAAATCCACACTTGACTCTCTCTCACGCATCTTTGAGAAGAGTGCATCTAAAAATAACTAGAGTACAATGGAAAAGGAATTCAAAGGAATAAATCCTAAATCCAAATGTAAAAATGATAAATGTCTACTCTATGGTTTATGGTTTCTTTTTTCTATTTAGTATGTAGAATTTAGATGCTTTATTTATCTTTATCTATCTTTTGAGTATGAATATTTGCATCCATCTTCTTCTCTTGTACAAATAACAAATAACTATGAAATATGTATAAAAAAACCTAGCCAATCCAATCCAAATTGAACCAAAACTACAAATAACAAATACAAGAGAGGTGGATGGAGAGCGGGGAAAGTTAGGTATACTAATGCAAATAAAAAAGTAAAATGTAATTTCAGGACTCCAAATCCAAATAACCACAAAAATACAATACAAAGTACAAAATACACAGGTTTGCAAGTTCTCCATCTTCAATATTCAATAGTCTATACATTAGACATTGTAAATATGTTCGGTTTCTACTTTGTATTTTGTATGTGGCACGTAAATTTTTTCTACAATTTAGTTTGGTCAGACGGAGAAATGAGAGTAAAAAGTAGAAAGAATGAACAAGAAAATGAATGAACGAATGACAGAGAGAAAACCTACTTAACCGCCACAAA
The DNA here is from genome assembly GCA_019776565.1 of Sminthurinus signatus. Taxonomy (NCBI): domain Eukaryota; kingdom Metazoa; phylum Arthropoda; class Collembola; order Symphypleona; family Katiannidae; genus Sminthurinus; species Sminthurinus signatus. The sequence goes on along the minus strand of JABASP010000823.1, from coordinate 9,833 downwards.
ACTTTTTCTTTCCATCTTTTCTCACGAAAGAAACCCCAAATCTCTTTTTTCTTCTTTCTCTATTATTCCTTCCCTTTTTTTCTCTTTCTTTCCTCTTGTTCTCCTCCTACCAATAAATAAACCAAACCAATATCCATACTCCAATATCTATACTCCTGGCGGATGGTGAGTTATGTTGAATGTAGAATGTAGAAATGAAATGAAGACTGAGGTACTTTACCTACTTTACTTTTTCTTCCTCTCTCTTTCATTTGAGCTAGTTACATTCTTGTTTCTGTGAGTACTTTTCTATTTTCTAGCTATAGGTATTCCGGATTCTGAATTCTATATCTACATTTTCTTTTGGCTTCCTCCTCCTCCTCGCTTTTCCTACACGTTTCCGTGAAATCTAAAGGGAAAAGCCGAAAACTTGACACTAACCACTTACGACTCTCGATAGCCATATTTTTTTAAGTGTCGAGATTCTAGAATCTAGAATCTAGAAGTCTGTATCTTGATAATACTTGTAATTATCTGGAATTGTCAATTGAAGATTGAGCCACAGGTAAAAATATTATACTATTTTTATTCAAGTTTTTACTCTAGAAAGTTTTTAGGATATTTTCTGATCATTATATAACTGTTACTTTCACTCTTTCTCCTTCCGTCCCACACCAACTCAACTCATCTTCTTTGACTCAATCTACGATCTACGATAACTATATAATTTTCCTCTCCTCTTTCACTATCTTCATCAATTTCTGTCATCCTTTCTCATTTTCTCTCTTTTTGCCTCTGGTCTGATTTCTGATTCGGTTCGTTTTTTCTCTTTTACTTTTTCCTTTTACCTTTTATCTTCTACATTCTACATAGTTGAAATTCTATAGTTTTCCTGTCGATTCACATTTAATATTTAACTGTACAAACAACGTTATACTTTATACTACATTATAAAAATGTGTCAAATGTCAAATTGTCAAATAAAGTTCCCTGTATTTTTGATCAGAAAGTATTATTGTGTTATATGAGCCGGTAGCGTGTAGATTTTATAAGTTATAGGTATAGCTATGAACAAAGAAACTAGTTACAGTTGTAGTTGGCGGAATGGCTGACGGGTTTCCTCCCTATCTTGTCTTCACATCTGCCTTTGTACTTTGTACTTTGTGCATTACACATTCTCGTTATCTTTCAATTTCCTCTGAGCCAATTTGCAGTCTCTAGATTCTAGATTATAGACGCGAGACGCTCCAAACTCGACACTCGACACAAAGCAGAAGACACATGTGGAAATTCTGCACGTATTTATTTATCTATATCTACTTGTTATGCTCTATACTACACAGTACTATAGTTACGATTTCCTATGATCTCAACTACGCAAAATGAACTTTGGATTTGGATTTGAAACAAGGAGCACGCGTAATAGGTAACAAAACACGGACATTTTTTCAAAGTCATGAGTTGTAATTTATAAATTACATGCAGCAGACGAATAAAAGAAAAACAAAAACAAAAAGGGAAAGTTTGGAATTAAAAAAACAAACAAACAAACAAAGGAAAATGTTATTACCTTTAATACTGCAGCAACTTCGGCGGGGATGGAGAGAGAATTCGATGATAGTTGTCGATAAAATCTGGAAATGTAGAGAAATTCCCGTTTATTTACTATTTACTATTTACACAAAGACATCCATGTTTGTATCCAAAATAGGAAACAACAAACAACATTTTAATATTTGCATAGTTTTTTCCTCATGGTGCATCGCAAATCACAAGTCACAAGTTGTCAATTGTCAATAGAGAAAAAGTATTTTGTTTTTTTTTGTTTGATCATTGATCAGTGAATTGAATTGACTCTTGATTCTTTACTCTTGACTATGAACTCTCGACTGGAAGAATTGGCGGATGACGCATCATGTTTATTATTTATTACTTTTGTTAATATAAGTCAGAACTCAAAAATCAGAAATGCACCGACTGACTGACGAAATTCAAATTGAAATATTCATATAAATTCTTTTGCTTTGCTTTGATCTTCCAGGCGAATAGCATAGCATAAATAAATAAATGAATGAATAAATTGAATAAATAGCCTTGGACCAACCATGCACATTTAATGCACCAAGTATTGAGCATTGAATTTACAACAACGTGTACAAAATATAAAATACCAAGAGCAAGAGTCAGATATTATGGAAAAAGGGAAACATGAAACCTGTGATTTACGATTTACTCTATCTGTATTTCATATTTTGTGCATGAATAAATACAATAAATAAATAAATAGAAATCTTACCGATCAACAAATAAACCGACACGAATAGCGTTGGCGACACTTCTGAACCTCGGTCTGGCTTCCGTCTTTCGTTTGGACGGCTGTTGAACAAACAAAAACAAATACAAAATGTATATTGTAATTTGTACAATATTTATAAAATAATATCAACAAACATCTCGTAAGCTGTAAACATATCTTATTTTGTTTATTTATAAATACGCACGTGTATACACGTGTGTGATTTGTAATTTGAATATTGAATTCTGAATCTAAGTTTAGTTTTAAAAGCTTATGAATAAAATTCAAAGTAACATTTTGCAAAAGACGATCTATAAATAAATAAATGACCTAAAAATAATAAGTAGTAAAAAATACAAAAGAACTCTATTATAATTTATTATTATGATAATTAGTTGAAGCTTACCACGTTTCTAGTGAATGTACTTGCGAGCCACTGTCGCACTTCCTCTGGAATGACTTCTTCATCAACTTCGGATAAAATTTCATTCTCAGACTCCTCTCCTTGCCTATTAAAAGCACATACACTTTATTAGTATCAAATTAGCATTGATCTTCATTAAAATAATGCTAATAATATAAAACATGAACGGTTAACAATAAACATGACAATAACAGCGTGTCAAAACATGGATTTGGATACACTGATGATTCTATTTTCTATTGGTAGTGAATACACAGTGAAGAGGGATACTTTCATAATTCATAATGTTGCATTCACTATACACAGTAAATAAAAGAAGGTGTACTCTATACAAAATAATTTAATATACTTTATACACTGCTTACGACTTACACACATCATAAATCATACATCATACAGTAAGTATTTTGTACTGTATTATTAAATTAAATAATAATAATAATAAACACTCATTACTCATTACATATTAAATTACACCGTGTGTATTTATTTATTTTGTACATGTGAGATTCTAAAGCGTCATATTTACACATTTTGAAAACGGGGAACAATTAACAATAATCTAAAATCTAAAACTATTTAATATCCACATATTGTATTTTGTTGAATTCTGTAGGTACAATTTTCCAGAAAGTATTGACAATGACAATTGGCAATGTAAATCAACCGCAGGAGGAAAGATGAAAAGTAAAACTAGGAGAAAAAGTATGTTACCAAAAAGTTAAGCAAAGGCAGGATTTTTGAATTGAGACACATGCACTTTCATTTACTACTGTTTACTATTTACTATTTACTTGTACAAGCTTCAACTTGAACCATTTACATAATAATATTGTATTGTATTTATTGACCGAGAACTTCCTATTCATTCTTGTTTATTCAAGATACTAGGACAAGAGGAACGGGGAGCAGATGCCTTTTTTAAACGGAAAAATGAACCAACTCTGAACTGTGAAAACTTTTTGCTACATTCTAAACGTTAAAAGTAATACATAATACATAATATACAGTGCATAATAAATGCATAAAGAACAGCTCGTGCAAAACTAAATACTAAATATACACGTGTGTACATGATCTTTACTCTTTACCATATGAATAAAAACTAGAAAATAGAAAATAGATATTACACGTGGTCGATAGTTGATAGTTGATACGCATACGAAATACATATACTGAATATGGAACAGTGAGCAGTTGCTTAAGATACAAAATACTAAAATACAAAGTAGATAGTACATAGTGAACAGTGAAAGTACATTGTACATAGATATTATTATGTGTATGAAAAAACTCTGAAACTTGAATAAACAAACTTGATTGAATACTTTGAAAGCCATACACATGAATACAAGAGGGAAAAGAAGAAGAGGAAGAAGAAGGTTCTTTAATGATATGAATATAAACCATGTTTATTTTCTTTATAAACTTGTGGTTCCTTTTTTCCCTTTCAAGTGCAAGTGCTTATACAATCTACACAATATTGTACAACACATAATAATGTACAACTTGGGAATCATGATCATAAACAGAAGCATAATCACAACTCCAAGCTCCAAACACGTGTGGATTGAGGATTGAGTATTGGGTAATGGGGTAAAGGGAATGCCGATGGTTTACAGTTTACGCTCTACGGTTCACCAAACAAAAGCACAAAGTCTATTATCTAATATTAAATATATACGACATTATACATTATATATTTTACAATATACAATATACATTGTACAGGATTATTCAATGTTGATGTTGTTCTTTTATCTACGTAAAATGTAAAATGTAACATTGTAACACGTATCAAGAAAAAAACACGAGGGAGCGGATTTTAACTTTTAATCAAAGTGAGTACATGAAAAATGCATGGGACTTCACGTTATTTATTAGAGATTACAAATATTTCTAGTTTCCAGCTTCCAGTTTGTACTTTGTAGTTTTTGTAGAGCTGCAAGGAAACAAAACCCCGAGCAAACATTGGCCTTTTTTCATTAACGCTCTAAACTCTAGATTCTAGATTTAAAAATAATTTTAGACTGTGTAGATTCTTGATACTTGATTTTTGATTCTCAATTCTCGATTATAAAGTGTAAAGCTCACACTGTGAAATGTTGGCTCACTTCATTATTTTAGTTTTACTCATAGGTACATTTTTCCTGACGTGAAGTTCAAGTTTCAAGTTTCAAGCTTCAAGATTCAAGGCTCAAAACTAATAGCTCAAAAGTTTGTTGAGCTAGCAGCTTGTGCTCATTCTCTAGTCTCTCGTCTCTAGTCATTCATTTCTCATTATGTATTGATCACAGCGGCAGCCACAGCCACAACCATTTCATGTGTACACAAAATGCATAATACATAATACATACTTTACACTCTGTCTTATACTTTACTTATCAAGTATCAAGTATGCAGTATGCAGTGGCTGAACATTATAAATTATAATATAGTCTATTATATTACACACTTTATAACATTATATCTGTATTGGACGGAGAAACTTTTCATTATATCCCCATATAATATTCATCGGCGAATCCAAAAACCGCCTCAAAATCCACACACAGACCCACAAACACAGAGACACAGAGACACACCTAATGCAAACATGAGTGTTATGAAGCAAACTGAGTTGAGTTGAGTCGAGTTGAGTTGAGCCTCGTGGAGTAAAAGTAGAAAAGGTCAACCAGTCATGGATTACACGGATCGTAAAGTTCACATTCCTACTTTCTCCATTCTCCATTCTCCATTCCCGCATCATGAATCATGAATCATGCATCATAGATACATCACGTATCACTTCTACAGCCTAAAAAGTAGAAAGTAGAATCTAGAATCTAGAATCTAGATTTTAGAATGTGGGTTAAAACTCAGTCAAAGTATTCTTTTTATAGTCTACATAATATATTTACTCTCACAAGAAAAAAAAAGTTTCTTCGCACTTTTATCATATGCACGTGTAACGTGTAATGTGTTATACAAAGTACAAAGTACAAAGCATATGAAGAATACAGAATAGAAAATAGTTGAGGTTGTACTTGATGAGAATTGGATCCAAAAAATCCAAAAATAGCAGGGTTTTCTACATGAATTTCTCTCCCGTGGTCTAACTAAGCCATGTAACTTCATCATACATTTATAGAGTATAGAATATAAAGTTTATAATATAAAATATACAAGGAAAATTACCAGCAAGTAAATTAACAAGTTTTGTAATTTTAATCCACATGTACTTGTCATGGTTAAATATCCTGTTATTTGTATGCTGTGTGTTGGGTGTGCTACAGGAGTAATAATAGATACATTCTAAATAATACATCATCTGGATCCTCAATCCTCCTTTCTCCTTTCTCGATCCTCGAGGATCCCGGAGGGTTCTTACAAAATGATAATTATTCACTCACTCTCCTCCTCTTCTTGTCCCTGTAGAAATTTTAAACAGATTTACATCCAGATTTCTCCTAGTTTATTTCTTGACTTATTGGATTACTCCTCACTCTGACGCTAACTTTGACTATGATTCGGAATCGGAATCGGATTCAGATTCCTCTGACTCACTCCAACTCAGCTTACAAATTATACAGAGTGTGTGAAAGTAGTGAAAGTAGATCCATCGAGGCACTAGACACGAGAAACTAGACACATGCATTGCGGGTAAAAGTAGCCGTAGTGTAATTACATATTTATAATTTGAATCTCTCCGAGTAATCCATGACTACCAAGTACCAACTAAGAAGTACGAAACACGGACTGCGAATTAGGAACTACAGAACATGTGCAATGTGCAATGTGCAATGTACAAACGCCCGTAAGAACGTAAGAACCGCTTTCTCTCACTTTTCTACGATACATGCTGAAATCTTCATGTTGTATTTTGTAGATGCAGTGCAGTCCCAAGTCCCAATAGATAGAGAAAACGAGACTCACTGTGAATGGGAGATCCGTCTAATCAAGCATACAGCATTCACTCCATGTATACGTTTTACTTGAACACTTTCACTCACATGTACATTTTTCATGTGTACAAAAGTGTCTAGTGTCTAGTTTCCATAGCTTCTAGAATCTATATGCAACATACATCTGGTGCTAATATCCTTAATCCTCTGAAAAATAGGAGACAGAGACAGCGCGAGCATGAGAATGAGAATGAGATTCCAATTTCCCTACGAGTGAAAATACTTTCATTCCTACGAGTTTCTACACAAGTTTCTACGATACACGAATAACGAATAACGAATAAACATGATTTGGTGTTTGGTGTAGATTATTTGTTATTTGTAATCTGTAACAAACAAACGTCAACCGTCAATCCCGTCTCATTCTCTCTTTCTCTCCTGCAACCTTCAACCTTCAAAGTACATAATACAATTGTGTGTTCAAAATTTATACGTAAATATATACGTATCTTGACCCTGTTCTCTTGATTCTTGATTCTTGACTCTTGACTCTTGACGCTATTCACGATTCACGATTCTTCTCAAGAGCGAGAAAATTGGATAAATAGTAAATACCTTCAAAAATCCCATGTACAATCCACAATCTACTTATAATAAATATTAAACACATTCATGAGCGGAGAAAAACTGGGGGAAAAGAAATGTCTGTATGACGGAGAGCGGAGGATGATGTGGAATGGAATGGTTTAATGTAAAATTCATAGGTGGACACTGGAAAGTGGACAGTCTCTGTGTGACAAGGGACAAGGACAAAGTAAACAATATACAATGTACAAGTTGGATGGATGATGGATTATTAGTACTAGTAAATACTGAATACTGGTGCTGGTGCTCGTCCTAATGGCTCCGCTCCGCTCGGTTTGGTTTACTTTAGTTTAACTTGGCTAATACTGGTACACACAAGGCCGAACAGGAGGGTAATTGCCACTCTGAATGCAGAGAAGTGAGATGATCCTGGCACCATCAGCATCAGAGTAGCGTCGTGTCATCTTGGACACACCGTCAACTAAATTAGGCACAAGTGCACAATACACACAGACACAGATTGAACCATGTACAATGTAAAAGATACAGGCAAAACGACAGGTCGAGCACTGTAAACTGTAATGTAATACTGGATGATGGATACAAGTACATGTGCAAATATTATACATGTTTATCATCCATGTACATTTATTATGTAAACAGTGTACACTGTACATTGTACATTGTACAAGCTCTTCATTTCCCTTCATCCGTCATCCAAAATCCTCATAGATATTACATATTACCCTCGCGCTCCATATGTGCTAAAAATGAGGGTAGTGGAGTGGAGTGGAACAGCAAAGACAATGAAAATGACAATGACAACAACATGGCTTTTATATACTTTATACTTTATATGATACGAGGTTTAAATCTCTCCAGACTCGGACTCCAAACTCGAGACTCGAGAGATGAAGTCATTTTGTCTTTTGACTTTCACTCACACTCTGATTCCTCTTCTCCTTCCATCACAGGAGATTCAGAGAGTGTGTGTGGTCGCAGATGGATGTGGATATATGATATATGGAAAGTCCGATCCGCTCTTAGCAACCAAAGTACGTAATATACAGTTGAAACTGTACACTGTACATGAACGTATAAAAAGGAGATGGAAAGGCCACGCATCATAAAACTGTAGTTTAACTATAGTTTCACTCTCAGACTATATAAAAGTAGCATGTATTTAGAACGGATTCGGATGGAGCAGAGACTTCGTCGTCATAGTAGTCTCCATCAGCATCAGTTCTATTACCATCTCTAGGAGGAGGATGTTCAGTGTTCAGTGTTCATGTTGATCATCACACAAGACACAGCACAACATACAACATACAAGATATCAAACAACAAAATCCTGTAGCTCTCTTTTCTCTTTCTCGTTTCCTTTCACTTTGACATTTTACATGTCCTTATTTACAAAGAGCAGACGCACACCTTGCACCTAATAGTCCTACACTTTCTCCACTCTCCATTAGTCTCCAGTCTCCAAGGCACATGTAACATGTACACTGTACACTGTACAATACACACATTCAAATTCAAAGTAAGTAGACAGCAGACAGCAGTGCAGTGGAAAAAAGAGAAAGAGAGCAAAGAGAAAAATAGTATCACAGACCATGTCAAATGCTCTATTTATTGGAGATTTGAGCTTAGCTCTCGTCTCTACTCACAACAACAGCAGCCAGTAGAAATCCAACCTTTCTAATTACTAATGTTGATAATTGATAATGGATAATATCAAAATTTTCCACTCCACATTCCTCGAATTTCCCAGTATTATGATTCTCTCTCTGTATTTTTGTTAGATATGAGATATTTTCCATTTCAAACCTCAGGCATCATGTACAAAATATGAAATGTCAAATATCAAATTACATCATGTACAATGTACATATATTTATTAAAAATATTTGACTGTGGCTGTGCTGATGTACACGTGGCTGTTTGTTGTGGTTATGAACTCTTTTTACTTTTATTTTTTCTCTTTTTAGGTTGCGGAGCAGACTATTGTAATAGGCATGTCCGTCCGTTCTCAGTGGTTCACCTAGCGGATCAATTTGGAACTTTTGTAGCGCCATCTACTGGACAAGTTTGGAACTTTTGTAGCGCCATCTAGTGGACAAACTTGGAACTTTTGTAGCGCCATCTAGTGAATTAATTTGGAACTTTTGTAGCGCCATCTAGTGAACTAATTTGAAACTCCTTAGTGTTGGATTTTCATATTTTTAAGATGGATAAAAGGAAGTTTTTAGTATGTACATGCTTGTACATGGAGAATATTATTTGAATATTCTATGTTGTAATTGTGCATGTAAAATTGACAACTTTGATCACTTTTACACACACATAAAGAAGTTCATTCCTCTCTGCTCTATTTTTCTCCTATCTTTAACATAAGGGCAGAGCAGAGTGTAGATAGTTTTTATGACTTGTTTCCGCTGACCGAAAGTGCAAGGATGCAAATTCCTTAATCTTTCTGATTTTGTCACGTACATTGTACACTGTACAATGTACACTGTGTATTTTATCTTGACTTGAGATTTGAGACTTGAAAGGAAAAAGTCTCAACTCTCAATCACACTTCTCAATACGATTCAAGGGGAATCGGAGGTAGCAGAAAAACACTTGCAGCTGAAGCGCAGTGTTCTATATTTCATTATCATTATCT
>JABASP010000822.1:0-39728 GCA_019776565.1 Sminthurinus signatus | reverse complement strand
AACGAAGTGTTGGCGCCACATAATGTTAAAGAATGAGCTGCGCATTGCTATGGCACATTCTACAACATTATGCTGCGCAACACTTCGTTGAGTGGGTTTTTATGATTTCAATCACATATACACTACACGCATTTTTTTTTGTCTATTTTTCTGTATGTTTTAATAGAAAACTTGTACAAGTACAAATTCGTTATTCATCCATCCATCCATCCATCGAGCCATACAATGTACACACATACATACATAGTTCTGGCCTATTCAAATAGAGCATTTGAGTCATGAGTTGTTCAGTCCCATGAACTTAACTACATATTCCACGTTTATTCATACTGTACGGAATACAGAATACAGAGTACTAAAGAATAAGAATAAATGTGTTCGCAGGTAGCCGGGTTTTCACCGCTTGACTTGACTTACTTGATCTTTTCAATATTTGCTCTATTGATACTGTACGTCCCTTCTCTCTCTCTCTTTTCTCCTCTTATTTCCTATAGCGTTCAACCAGCTTTTAATAAATTTCAAATTTTTGTATGAAATACATGTGACAATGAGGATACACAGAGAAAGTATAATAGTAACCTGCAAATGAGAGACTGAACGCAAGAAGAAGACGAAGAAGAAGAACTGTGCTGGGAGTTGGGACCAGAGAGCAGAGCAGGTGCAAATCAAGTCAAGGGATTACCCTACATGATTATTATTCCTATATAAAGTTTACATTCAACTTTTTTTTTCCTCTATCAATTCAACTTATCAATTCAAAACCTTTATCAGCAAGAGCTTGTACAACGATGTTCAAAGTAAAGTGTAAAATGTAAAATGTACACCCACATATCAATGGGACGTTTACAAAGGTATGTATTCTGTATACATAAGATTTCCCAAGTTTTATTCCAAAGATTGATAGCAGTGTGTTAATCTCTATCCGTATCTCAAAAATACCATATTTTTGAACTTGAGTCGGATTCAATTTTGTACAGTGTACACAAATACATATGCATACATTCATAAGAGTTTTACTAATACTCCCTGAAAAATAAAAACTTGGAATTTAGAACTTTAGTTCCCCGGAGAAATAATAAAATGAATTCATCTTGTATAATATGTTCAGCAAATATTATATATTACATAATGCTAATAAGAGATGCTAAATTTGAAGCAGTCATGAGTTTTAGCTATAAATATACTTTTAAGTAAAAATTTACAAGGCCTTGCAAGGTTGAAAAAACAAAAAACAAAAAACCAACTAAGCATTTACTGTTGAATTACTAAATTCACAATTCACATCCACTAGTTAATCAAAGTAGAAAAAAAGGGGGAAGGGTTATATAAATCTCATTCAAATTAAAATGGTAAATAAAAGGCAAGTTATTGAGAGTAATAATAATTATAATAATGTTTAATATTATTACAACAAATCGTTACAGTTGTTTGACACGGAACTGTACACTGTATATTGTATACTGTATAAACACACACATTAGTCATTGCACATGAATACTGGTGCAATGTCTGGATATGTATTCTGAATACTGAATGCATACCCGGTATAATGATTTGAATGCGGACAAGAATTTAAATATGTACACATACAAATCGAAAGAAAGAGAGAGAGAAGGAGAGAGAAGGAGGGTGATAAAAATAAGGTAGATCCCAGTCCTGTGGCGTCATTTCACTTCATCGTCACTAAGTGACCATCAAATTGAGTAGGAGAGAGAAGGAGACGGAGACTAAAAATGAGAAAACTCCTTGTTCAGATGTAATAACCAATTCTACTGTGTTATATGTTATATATATTACGTATTATGTATACTGATATATTTTACTTTATACTCTACACTCTAGACTCATTCAGCAAACTGAAATGTACAGCTACAGACATAAAGATAAGGACAAACACGACTACCATTTTACACTGAGGAGGAGAAAAGAGTAAGTGAGTGAGTGAGAGTTTTATTTTATGCTAATACTGAATAATGTACTCATAATATGTCAGACGAAGTGATGATGACTACAAATGGTACTGGACGGCTTGAAAAACTTTCAAAATGACGTTTATTTGCATTTCTAACTCATAATAAGTTTGAAGGAAACGGAAGGTTAATACATACGTCAATTACATATGTCGTCTCTTGTTCAAAGTAATAGGTAAAGAGGGAGAGGGAGAGCATGCATATGCATATACAACACTTTTAGAAAAGCAAAAATACATCATACATAATACATAATATGTAGTTATGCAGACATGTTATGAAACTGCAGACATATCTATCTCTCTATCTATCTATCTACTCCATGCTCCATTGCTCTATATTATTACACCGATTTCAAGTACCATTAACTATTAAATCTTGCCACCTAGAAAAACTAACCTCGCTTCTTACATAAATAAGTAAGTAAATGCACACCTTGCATGAACACAGGAGAACAAGCACATGAACGGCAACCAGCAACTCGCTCTCTCCTTTTTATAATGGAACGTAATGCATTGCCGGCTTCCGAATCCCATGAAAATACAACATTATTTTATCGTTATGAGACTTTCACAGGCGAAAAAAAGAGTCCGAGTTTATTTTTGGGACTGTAAAGAGGAAAAAAGTAAAGTGGAAAGTGTAAAGGGTGAGAACCGAGAATTGAGAATCGAGAACAGTTAGAAATATCACAGTAGCTATCAAGGTAAAAAAAAAATGAATAATACATGAAACTTTTTTTCCCCTTTTTTCCCCTCTCTATAATACCACACATTCTTAGAAACTCTGTAAAGAAATCCTAAAAAAAGAAAAAAAAACTCTCTCCTCTATATTCATAATCATTATTATTCTCTTTAAAAGTACCACCAAATACCAAATTCCAAAAACCAATTATTATTATTAAAAACCCTCACCTTAGCAAAATAAAAATACAGAGGCAAGTGATTACACATTACACACAAAAAACAACATTACTCTCCTTCTTCTATTATTCTTTAATCTCAATTCTGTAACCTGATCAACTACACAAGCACAAAAAATGGAGGAAAGACGCGAAAGACATACAAATTACACACATGCATAAAAACTGCAATACGTACAATATACACATTATACATACCTGCATACACACATGCACACCTCTGTAATCTGTAGTTGAAAAAAAACATTTCCTTTAACATATTACGCAACAGTTTAAGGTTTTATAATGACATTTCTTTTCCATCAATGTTTTAAACCTGATATTTTCAAGTAGGGTAGCAATGCACACAATACGCACATTCTTTGATTGAAAACTAATAGATCATCGACCACTAAAACATTCGTGTAATATATATTATACATTATGTATGTATTCAATCCTACATACTAAATACTAAATATTCAATACCTAAATGCTCAATGCCCACTGAATCTTTGAATTTTTCCATATTACATCGGTACAAGATAAATATTGTTTTAAATAAATAATAAGTCGAAGTAACCTATTTTAAATGTTTATGTGATACGCAATTCTGATGCAATTACGAAATCACCCCAAAAAAACAATATATAAACAATATAAACCTCATCATCGTCACCGTTGTTCTCGTCAGTGAACTACTACTACTCATTCAAACTGAAACGTAGATTCAAAATGCATACATGTACTTTTGTATGTATATTGTGTATTGTATATTGTATCTAACGACTAACGACACATCATGTGCCAATAAACTTGTTACTTGTTACTCGCCTTGATACTTCATACTTCATACAAGAATCACATGCAAAGCCATTCAAGAGTCAGAGTCAGAGTATACATACGATACTACATAATTTCATAAGGACTCTGTAATACTCTCAAATCTTACCATTACAGAACATATCAAAAATCAAAAATGCATACATGTACGTTGTACAGGTATGTAGACAGTATACAGGCATTATGCATTCATATACTTCATTCATGATATATATGTATACAGTATACTGTATTCATGCATGTGTTTCATTTTCAACTTTAAGTGTTTTTTTTTAATACTCATCACAATAGAATTACGTGTGTGACAGTACACAAACTTGAGGCAAAACGGAAGGCCGTGAAATCCGGGACAAAAGAGGAAATAAAGAGAGAACTAATAACAAAGAAGAAAAGGAGCATGTGTACACATGTATATACAATATACAGTGTACATAGATACCATATAATATATAACATGGTGAATAGAGTGTAGAGTTTTTATACAAGAAGGCTATGTAAAAATATATACAAAGAGAATCAATATTCGTTATCCATAAAATAAAAATGTCTAGAATCAATATTCAATAATCAGTAAGTATTTGGTTACTCAAAAGGAGGAGAAAAATGACCAATAAACCATGAATGACAATAATAATAATTATGAAAAATATGTATAATAATTTTAATATACGTGTACAAAAGACAACGAAATTAAAAACCAACAGGGATAACAACCACAGAAAACTAGAGAGGGACAGTTTGATAGAGAAAAGAATAAAGTATTAAGTCGTACTATAGTAGTAGTATTAGTATTAGCATCAGCATCAACATCAGCATAGAGAATGAATTATATCCTGCAAAACAAATCATGAAACTTGACTTTATACTGCCCAAAGAAATTGAAGATGGAACAAACGAATTATATAGATCTCAGAGATGAGATGAAGAAGAGAGAGAGAGACTTCTTTGAGAATAGGATGATGCGTTGTGTACATGCATAGACTCTGAATAACACTTGGATTCAAGAGAACAGAAGAGAAGAGTAGAGAAGACGTAGTTTGTAGTTATAGTAGAATAGTAGAATGTGAAGATACATGAACAGGCAGAAAAAGTTTTTGAGAGAGAGAGAGAACGAGAAAGAAGTAGAAGAAAAACAAGTAGACGAAGTAGTCATAGTATAATATAATATAATATAGAAGAGGTAGAATACGAACAAGAAGAATAGAAGAAGAAGTAGAAGACCAAGTAGAAGACGAAGAAGAGGAGGAGGAGAGAGGGAAAAAATCGAAGAAACTGGATGAAAGAGCATGTGATCAAGAAGACGAAAGCTTTTTTTCATTCATAAAATATAACAGCAGTCCACATCACATTCACTAGCCATTTGCAGGTACAAGAAGCTCCAAACAACATACACACACACATTCAGTCTTCAGTCTCTCAGTCTTCTCGCAAACATCCACACGCATCTATATATACTTGCTGGCTCGTTCATCGTTCATCCTTCATCGTACATCGTACAACGGTTTCCCAATACAAAATACAAAATACAACCTTCGCTCCATCCATCCATCCATAAATCTATATAGGAAAAAGGTGTACACTTTTATCCGAGCAGAGTAAGAGAGAGAGAGAGAGAGATCTTAAGTACTCCTCATACTCTTACATACACAACCAAACCAAACCAAACCAACAAACTTGCATACAGCACATGTTGTTCCAGCCAAAAGAGAGAGAGAGAGAGAGAAAGAAAGAGTATAAAAACGAAATTGTACCAGATAGGTGTGTTTCTCCCGGTAAAACACATTAAGTATCTTCTACTATATCTTCTTTCAACCATCATAATAACAACATACAACATAGTGAGTGAATAAGAAAAAGACAGACACAGACACAGAGACGGAGAGTGAGAGCAGTTACTACATTGTCCATTTCGGACAATCATTCTTCACACACACCATTAACAACTTCCCTTCCTTCCTTTCCATCTCCTCATTACGTACGTACACTCACTCACTCACAGTACACACACATACATATATATATTTACCATCATCCATAGTCAACAGAAAAGGTAAATCAACTAACAATACATATATATAATATAGGTGGATATATATACTTATATATATATATATACGCAAGGCTTGCCGTGGCCAAACCTACAAAAAAAAGTCTCTCGCTCACCAACCTAACCTAACGACAAGTACCCTCAAATGTACAATACATATGTACATATATAATATGTACAAAGTACAGATAGAAAGAGAGTAAAAGAAGAGCCAAGCCAGAAAAATTGACTAGATTTGGGTGCTTCTTGGGTCTCTTCTGTCGACAAGCCATCCAGTCAGCTAGATTCTAGCTTACCTTCGACTTCCATCATAAGAACAAGAAGTAGAAGAAGAACAAGAACAAGTAGAAAAACTACGACTGAACTGCTGACAATTATATACAACGCCATATGTACGGCGTAGGCGACTACGAATACGAATACGACTCTCTGTTTATTCTTCATACTTTATAGTGAACTTGCAAGTTAAACCCTTGAAAGAGTGAGAGGAGAAAGAGAGAGGGACAGAGAGAGAGAGAGAGAGAGTAAAGTGCACCGCATTAAAGTTGACGGTAATCGTGCTGTAGTAATTGAGCCGGCCCTCAAAGTTTTCATTCAGTTTTCTCATAGAAACCTTCCGATCAACACCAAACACGTGCTCTGACTTCATCTTCCTTCCAAAGATATTTTTTGAAACGAGAGGAAGAATAATAATTAAACAAGAATAAAAGGAATTTATTTTGGAAAAATTGGAAATTATTGGAAAGTTACATCATCTCAGTTTTTTCAACTCTTGAGCTACAGTGTTTTATTTTATTATTTTTTTTTGGATTTATCTAGTTTCTACTACTACCAAGTACAATCACAATCATATTTTTTGATAGAAATATTTGTCAATTTACACACATCCTTTTTTTTATTTATTTACTATTTACTGTTTACTCTGGTTCATCCTATCCACAGTCCATGTTTGTTTGTGTCTGGACATTGTGGATTGTGAGTTTTGAGTTGTGAATTGTGGACTTTGTGCAAGTGAAGTAATCGTACATAATCGTAATAGTTAAAAGTAGAAGCTTTTTCATACTATTTATATTAAGATATATTATGTGATACACTGTGAGAATGAAACTGTTCACGTGAAAACCTTCTTCAACAAAAGTGAAATTAACAAACAACAGGATCAAGGATCAATAATCAATACTCAATACTCAACAACTCAACATTCAATATATACATTCTAAAATTCAAACTACTATGTTTGAAAGTGCTTGAAAGAGTATAAAAGTTTCTTGTGTTCTCAGTTATCATCGGATTATTATTATTATTACTACTACTATTATTACTTACTGAACATTCCTTGAAGAAATCAGTGTGTTATTTTTATTATATTATTATACACGTTTATTACACCATTACACATGGACTTGAAAAAATTGTGATTCCTAGAATGGACCAAAAATGAATAGGCTTTTCCAACAAAGTGTGACTACTAGAACTCTTTCACACATTTCCGCAGTTTTCATTCTAATTATCACTCAACTCCAACCATACATTGGAACAACGAGTGCCTTCCATTTATTACACCATACCACCACATCCAATCTTCCATACAGAATAATTTACGCCAACGGGGTAAGATATTTACTATTTACAATCATGATAATCCATAATCGATAATTTCAGGAAATATAAAGTCTACATTCTACATGAATAAATCTAAATTTAACATAGTAAAAAACATGACAATGACAATCATCAAAAAAATACAGACAATGTCTCTAAAGTGTACAACGCAAATTGTGCAAAATAACGGTCGGTGTACACTATGCATTATATGGAAAGTAGAGGCCAAACTACGCACATAAACAATTCTGTTTGTAAATATATCTATCTAATATCTAGGCTATGCTAAGACATTGAAAAGGTTTTCTTTTTCTTTTTTTCCCCCTCTTTTCTTTTTTTAGTGAAATGGTGTGTCATTAACATTATAGAAAGAAGCGAGAGTACTCGTATGCGTATTTGGTATTTAGTTGTGCGTAAACTTTAAGAAAATTAATAAGGCTCGTAATTCATTCATTCATTTATCCAACCATTCATTCATTCATGTCATTATTATACTATATAGTAAATAGTAAAATGAACAAATACTACCAAGTTAAGGATAACCCATTCCCCATTCCCCATGCATAATAAAATTATAAGCCGTAAATCGTCACTTTCACTCTTGAGCAGTGGACCACGCAATAATTGAGGACTTTTCATGTCTACCGTTTGTAAAATAAATTTTGGAAACCACACACAAAGACAGACAGATACGCACAAGTGCATAATGCATGATACACACTTTTCAATATACTTAATATAAGTTCTACTGTATACCTTATACGTCACATAAAATCTATGATGATAATGATGATGATGTGGAAAAATCTCCCACGCATACATAAACATAAAAATTGTTTGTTCATTATCATCATATGTACAATGTACAGTGTATAGTATGCAATGTAACTGATAAGACAATAATGTTGTTGTAAGCTTTAAGCTTTGAGTTTTGAGTGATTACTAATGTTTGGTTATTAGTTATTAGCATATGATACGCAAAAAGGCAAGATCTCTTAAATCTCTTTTACACACAATTCACAATGCAAGATGCAAGTGCGTATTACGGTGAGGAAATGAGAAACACGATCAACAAATCAAGAGTTTTTTGATTTCTGATTTTTTGATACTATAAAACACAAAACACAAGGTATGGAAGTTTTTCTGCTACATCTATACTCTGTACTACCCACACTCATTTGACTTTTGATTCATTCAGTTAGTAAAAATAATAGTACAAAGTACTCAACTCGACTTATAATTACGCATAATAATGTAAAGTTTAGACTTTGGATCCATGCTAACTGATTTTTGTTTCTCAATCCCACCTGAAGAATAAAAGCATAATAATGTCATATTATTCATCCCTTTAATCAGGTGTTCTTTCAACCAAAAATTAATAGTTCACCCCTGTGACTAAATACTAAATGCTGTCCAATGTACATTGTAGATTATAGTGCGTGTATTTTGCATCTTCTAACATGATAATCGACGTATGAAAGAGATGAACTGAATTCAAGTAAATGTTCCATGAACCACTCCATTTATATTCATTCATCCATTTAAAAACAGAGTTAGTTAATCAAGATTTCATCCTCTCAAATGTCAAATGTCCCTTGCATCGTAAAACACTATAGTAGATGAAGATACTCTGTACAAGTTGATTTATTTTGATTCTCCATTACCTCTCAACTCCCGACATACATGCATACACATGTATTTATTATTTATGTATCACGTATCATACATCAAACTCTGTAATCTTTAATGCAATAGGCAATAGACATATGTATAATAGATACTTTGTTTTCGCCTCCACCATGGAAAGAAAAGCCTCATTCAAATTTATAAGCTCCAGCAAATCACACACACAATAATATTCTCAAAACTCCGTGAATAGACCTGAAGCTGAAGCATCTAATTTTTTCGTCACAAGCTTCAAGCAAAAATTATAACATGTAACATATATATAGCACATTATACAGTTGAAATCTCTTTCTCTTTGTATTCTGTATTCTGTACTCCGTACGTTTCATTATTCCTCAACCTACACGGTTGTATGGTCAATTATAGAAAATCATAAGTCATAATATGTCATGATTACACATTACACATCCTCATGAACTTTTACCACAACACAGCATGTATAATGTATAATGTACACATTAAAAATCAAGAGAAAATGACCGTAGCTCGTCTGTATAGAGTAGAAGAAGAATAGACACAATAGACATGTCACATTGCCGCAACCTTCATTTTAATTAGTCATATATTTCTTCTTCCTCTCCTACTTTATACTTTATCCTAGTCAGTAGAATTATCCCCTTTCTCTAGACTCTAGAATCTAAATCACTCTCTAAATTTGAAACCCCTTTTGATTCTTCTACTTCTCAGTTGATTAATGTAGATATGTAGCAAGTTGGTTCTTAATACAATGTACACATTTAAAAAAATGACGCATAGATCTACATGAATAAATACATCAGAATTTTATATTCATTCATTTTCCATCTCCTTATTAAATGAGTTTGAAAATATGAGTGTTGATGATTATACAAACTGCGTATATCTTTCAATATGTTTACAAACAGAACCAAATAAAAATACATACAGATGTAACAGAAAAACAATGTCAACTACAAAATCAACTACTTGTTTATAAGAATAAGCCCTGTTCTATAAAATTTATCATGTATAATGTATAATATAAACAAAAGGATTAGGAAATTGGTAAACAACGTGAAGGAGATGGTTAAAAAAACAAGTTTTATATTTCCCATTTTTGTTTTGAATTGTTTCAGATGACTGAAGAAACATTACCCGAGTGTGGAAAGATGGCTGTTTGTAATAAAATAGATACATATGACAAACCCTGGATTGAAAAACAATGCAAATGTCCACCAAATACTTCTTCTTGCTCCACATCTATTCATTCCAATGATGGGCATACAATCACAGACAAAACTCGTCATTATAAGGTACAGTTGTCAAAAATTGTATCATGTGTCAAAATTCTCCGTCCTTATCATTTATCATGAAACATGAAACAACTAACATACTATGTAATCGATTTTTGAAATTGAAATTTTAATTCAGATTCATAAATTCAATGTGTTTTTTTTGTTCTTTTTGTGGCTGTTTTTAGTTGTGTGAGCCAGTGAGGAAACTCCCCAAATGTAGATATTTTCGTGACATTACATGGACACTGGTGACCAAAGGGGATAATCTAACTCAACAAATAGTACATTGTCAATGTCCAAAAGACTCTGTAGCATATATGATAAAAAGACAAGCATATCATACAGAAGAAGACAATGAAATTGGCTTCAAGTACTCTTTCGCCTGTAGTCCTCAAACTGTAAGTTTTAAACCAATACTTTTTATACCTATTATTTTTAACATTATTTTATATACTTATTGATCAAGTTTCTTTTTTAGCATTAAGAACGAATTTGAAACAAACCTTTTTAAAATCCTATGAAATATTATATTATAGTTTTAAAGTATTTCTTAAATACTAAAGTTAAATATTCCTATGCAGTAGTTGCACTCAAAGTGTAAATTTAAAAATCCGTGCAATTTTCCTTTTCATTGTCCAAAGTTTCATCCTCTTTCCGTAAACTTATATTTTTATATGCTCATAAACAGAGCACACTAGTAGTAAAATATATAATATATAGTAATCATAAGGAAATCCTACATGAATGAAAGATATAATCAAAATGTTGAAAACACGTGTTTTAACATGTCTTCTCTTTTGTTTTTTTCTTATGCAGAGAGTTTTATGTCAGCGGAAAGACCCCTGCAGACTCTTTACAGTTAAAAAAAGATCTAATATCACAGAAGTGAATACAAGTACTCTGTGCCAATGTCCACGAGGTTTTACATGTCCCAGTCATCATTCCGATACAGGTGCCATTGCGGGTAAATTTTACCCAGAAAATATGCTTCGGACGTTTTCTGGCTACTGTGTATAGCCTTCACTTGGCCTCGTTGTCATCGTTATCTTCTTCGCTGTGCTACAACCATTTACTACAACGTATATTCATTATCATTATCCACCTCCTCCCTGCCTCACTGTGCCCTTCATCCCCATCTCACCACCACCACCCCCTCTCTTTCTAAGTTTCGACTATCAAAAAAAACGAAAGAATGAAACTGAAAACTGAGTCGACTCGACAACCTTTTTATATTATGAAGAAGAAAAAGTAGTACAAGTACGAGTACAAGTACGAGTGTATGTAAGCAAACGAAGAAGAGAGGAAGAAAGAGAGAAAGAAAGAAAGAAAAAAACCAGATAATAATGTTATGATGCCATGATATCTAGAAATATAATGAGGTGCTCGATAGAACTTCGGGTATGGAAGGAATAAGACGAAGAAGGAGAAGAAACTTGAAGAGCTGAACACCTGGTAATCCCGCCAACTACTACTACTATTACTACTCCAAAACCAAACTACGTCAAGACAAACAGGGGACAAACAAGTAACACTACACACATGCTTACATACATACATGTATAATGTATATGTATTCATATAATATATACATCCATACATCCATACTCTACACTCTATCTACTTTCAACACTCTACATTATACATATACACATAGACAGACATAATATGTATTTACTATTTACACATACACACTACATATTTCTCAGTACTCTGTACACTGTACAGTGTACACACACGCAAATGGATCATCAACATGATGCAGTCCTTACAAATGAAACACACACGAGAAAAATAAGTCCACATTTGACCTAGTATGTATTAGTAGGAGTACTCATGTTGGTTGTGCTATAACTACCAAAAGGAGCAACAACTCCGCCAGATGAATTCCCATGGACAGACTTGAGACTTGAACTTCTTTCGCTAAAAGGAACAGACGGATTTCCATACACATGACACACAATAAGTACTTCCCTATATATTGCTCTCCCACTCATTCACTCTCCAGAAAACGGAAGAAAACAAACTTGAACAAGAGAAAGAGGGAAAGAGAGAGAGAGAGACCCAAAGTACAATCATTACAAAAACAAATCAACTACAAACTACTCCCTTCTTCATATTTTTTCTTAAAAAAAAGAAGATAATCATTTAAATTGTAGTCATCTTTTCAACTAATATAGACGCACGTACACGTGCACGTTATTATTATTACATATAGTCTACATATTACATATGTATATCATATATAAATATATACATACATATATATCCCTCTACATTCTAGATTCTAGATGTTATTATGCAATATACTTTTGTTGTTGTTCTTTTCTTTTTTTTTTACTAAAAGTAATCGTTGAGCAATTAATTATCAGTACATGGACAACAGCACTTAATCGCTGTTGCATATATACACATAATTAATTGTTTTACTCCAGAGGAAACAAAATAATAATACATATATACATATTGCAAGGATTAGAATAATAAACGCTGATCCACATTTCCAAAGTCCGCAACGCATGACAATGAGTGTAACTATATATAATATATAATAATCATATGTTATACATATATATACATAAATATGAGCAATGCAAACTGATACATAATTCAGTACCTTACATGTTGATAATCAAATCATTCAAACGTAAAAAAATTACTAGTTGACTAATTATTGTTAGTAAATTACGATTACTATTATTATCATAATTACTATTACTATGTAACGAAACAAAACTGTGTAAATTTTTCCTACATATATTATTATAAGATATCATATTATAAAATATATCTACATGCTAATTATACTAGGTTATAGTTGTAATGATAATCATTTAATTTACACCTAAAGACAACTAAAGATTTTATTATATCAATACTTAGGTTATTTTATGTCGTATACCCTGTAAGTAGCTTCATTATATATTATATATATCATATTATGCAAATATATATAGCATAGTACATTATATAAAGTTTATTCTGTAATACGATTTTGATCCATATAAGAAAAATTTATTAAAGTACATTTTTATGCTCTGAATATAATAATATGTAAAGCGAGTGTCATTTTATTGTCTGCAACTTTTTCTTCCTTTTACAAGACATTACATAGTATTTACATTTAAAAACCTTTCCTTCGTTTCATACAAAGTAGCATAATTTTTATGATTGAAATGAGAGAATCCATGATATAGTCAATATCAATATGATATTTCATTATTTCATTACAAGTTTTAAAATACATCTTCTGCATTAGTATATTTTGCAAAGCATTTGTATAAGAAAATAACCTTTCCTACTTCTTAACTCCATAACACGAAGCATTTCGCTTATATATTGAAAAAAATTTGAAACATTAGTCTTGGGCTCTATTACACTGGAGTTTCCTCACAAGATTTTAGAAAAACACCGGCTTTTACATTTCCATTCACACAATGAGTAATCAATGTCCTTTGATTCAAAATTCAAAGGGTATGAAGAAACAGCCTGAGGGATAAAATACGATAGCAGACCTCTCGCGCAGGTAAGAAACATGATTATGTTTTTACCTGAGCACAGATAAGAAAATCTCTCAAAAGATGCCAGAACAGACCGTTTGTACGATGGGAAGCAAAGTAAGCCCAAAACATTAAAGGAAATCTTTCTTTCATCCTTTCCACATTTTAAATTACCTTTCACAATAAAATTCACCGTTAACCAAACCCAGCATAAAATATACAACGCTTTTGGTCGAATTTACTTCAATCAAATTGAACATAGAAGAAACTCATACATGTAAACATATTTTAGAGCATTAAAATATATTATAAATATTTAACTTTTGTATAAAAGTTTTAAGTTACAACATTGTTTATTTTATACTTCCATTTGACCTCTGTTTACATTTCCATCATTTGCACAGATTTCGTTGTATGTTGTTCATAGAGTCCCCAAATTATTACTCAAAACATTAGGGGTTTTTC
The DNA here is from genome assembly GCA_019776565.1 of Sminthurinus signatus. Classification (NCBI taxonomy): domain Eukaryota; kingdom Metazoa; phylum Arthropoda; class Collembola; order Symphypleona; family Katiannidae; genus Sminthurinus; species Sminthurinus signatus. Next base: position 25,467 of record JABASP010000822.1, on the reverse strand, counting down.
TTCTCCAATCTTCCTTTAACACTTTTGTATAAGTATGAAGTATAGAAAAGAACTTTCCACATCATTAAATTCTTGTTACTGTGGATTTTTGACTTGTGTGCGTATGTAGGATTTATTCTACAAAAGGAATATTTTACAGATAATCTGCAAGAATTGTATTCCTAGTAACTAAATTAAGAATACATAACTGCATATTTTACATTAAGATTCATTTATATACAGTATACAGTCACAAATACACATTGTTGATGAGGATAGAAGGAACTGAATGTCTTTTGTACTTGGATACCATAGCATAAAGAAAGATTGCAAAATAAAGCGCACAAAAATACATATATACAGATGAATCTCTTTTCATCCTTTTTGTACTTTGTTAGGAATGTTCCGACAAATAGTGATGATAGGAGTGAAAAAAATCAATAAATCTATTGCTTTAGAAAAAAAGTAGAATTCATACGGTGGATTACTTTATTTTGTCATTACTTGAATGTCTTTTTCTTCTAGTTGAGTACCTTACTTTCAACACAGTGGCACAAAAAAAACCATTTTAGATTGTAAACATGCTCTGTGTGAGTGTGTATAGCATATAGTGTGTAGGGTATCCTACCCTACATTGCTTTATCATTTTGAATGCATACAAAAACTGTAAATATACATGCATATAAAATATAAAGAGAGTACAGAATTATATATAATATATAATAATAATAATATAATCAAAATCTCCAGTCACTAAAAGAGTACAGAACAAAGAAAGCCGCTACGCACTGAATTTTTTCAATTTAGTCATCAAGTCATCAATGTTCAAAACAGACAGCCGTAGTAACATGATTCTAGGAAAAATTCAAATGCATACATGGTCCTCTTTCTCTCTCTCTTTACTTCAGCTTTTACACATTCTTTTACATGAATTTAAACTTCATTTCATCTACAATAATGACAGTATTAGATCTTTAGATTCTTCCAACTGTAAGTAAAACACAGGCCTATCATCTGTATAGATATATTCTATTATTAAAGTTCATGTTCATAGACATCATATAGATTATAGATGATATAAGCACAAGTATGCATGTAGAATGTAGACTTTTGTATGTCTATGTATATAAATGTTAATATGTGAACTCAAAAAATTCCTTTCGTGATATACCGTACATAAATAATGCTCAATTCCAATCTAATCACAACAGCTCATAGATAACCGAGAGTACCTTCACCTTTTTAGATACACATCAATTTTGTTTCCATTGACTTTCTACTGAAAAAAATGGACCAGTTTCCGAATATAATACATATCTTGTTTGAAATTATGTCCCAATAATAAATATGTACCAAATACCAAATATGATTTAGATTGTCCTAGCTATTTTGTCCTTTTGCCACACTTGCGATATCATAAAAAACCAACAATAACTTTGATGACAATCCACATTTATTTTTAAAACAAAACAATTTGCGTCAAATCTCTCTTTCAAACTAATATTGTATATTGTATACCTTCAATCTTTATAAAATGATGACAATCCAACCAACTTTTCCATTTGGATAAATTCTAATGTGAAATGTGAACGATGAAGATACCAGTAAAAATCAAGCATCTAGCTAGTAGTATTTTCATATTTTTGCCAACACAACACAAGAAAAAAGACCAGCGAGACGATTTACTTACACTTGGGAAATTCTCTGCAGTAATATAATATATCTGATGAACGTAAAAGAAAATAAACATCTATTACGTTACCCACAGACAAGAATTCAACCGCAGACGTCAAGTAAAAAAGGAATCCAAATATAAATAACATAAAAACAAAAATGAGCAATACAAGCTTTATTCAAGCCCTCTGAAACTCTAAGCAGTTGGTTCTCATGTTGTTTGAAAGCTGGAAAAGACCTCGTGTACGTTATATTATGGAATCAAATTTCCTCATAATATGTAGTGGTTACATACGAGCATTTGTTTTTTGAGAGCGTTTTGAACAATTTGAATATTTATTATAATTTACTATAGATGAGTTTCATTCTATTTCAAAATTCAAAATAATAAGTATTTTTAAAGCCGGATTGTTAATGCACAGCAAAATCAAAACAAATTCAAGGAGATAAAAGAATCTTAAAACTAGATGGCTAAACTTGTACAAATTTTGAATGGAATACTCTTTAAAAATTTTACTAGAATGATTTAAACCACAGCTGAAAAAAGTAAAACAAAACACAACAAAACTCAATGTAAAGTAGTAGGGGTCATAATAATATTCAACAAGTTGATCATCTTTGAGTAATTTATGGTCTTTAGTGAAATTACAAATCACTTCTGTCAACTATACAACTATATAAAAAAGAGTGAATTTTTTTGTTGATACTCCACAATCCACAATTATAGCCAAAAGGGAGAAAAATGTAGGAAAAATCCATTAAAATAAAATGAAAGTGAACTTTTCCTCATGTCATGTCTTGTAAGTATTCTCGTCAATGTTCATTTTTAAAATCACCGTAAAGGTCACTCTAGTAAATACATACATATTATACGATACATGATCTACACTCTACACGTGTGTTACATATTACAATATTCATTTCAACAAGAAGAAGAAAATATACATATTTACTTGTACGGAAACTTTTTCGTTTTTCTTACATATCACAATTCCTTTAAGTCATATACCTCAATAATGAAACTTGACCACAAAATTACGGAACACAGATTGGAGAGTTGGAAAGAAACATGAGAGGAATGAAGAGAAAAAAAGAGATAAACCCACGAAAATCCATCAACAGTAATAAGAGGAAACGTCATACAAACATTTTCTCACTTGGAGGTACTCACTCACAAGGAAGCCACAATATGTATACAATGTACAACGTGCAATTCAGAAATTTAGCCAATCTTTCATGACCTCGACCCTCAATGATCACAACAACCATTCAACATCATTAATCGTACTCTCTCTAATTGACTCTCTCTCTAAAACAACAGTACAAACTGTATAGTATGGTTAGTTTTTAGTTTGCATATTCTTATAATAATGAGGGGAAAAAAGCTTTTCCCCAAAAACATCGTGTCCCTTGTTTTGTAATTTCTACAGTCCCAGTACGACTAGTTACTAGTTTCTAGTTTCTAGCATCTATTATATCTTATATCGTACTTTATACTTTATACTATCTACAACAACCTCTGACTTTTACTTTTTGGCATTTTAGAAAGAAACTTGTAATTTTTTCCAAATTCAAAGGTCATTGCTACATTTAGATTCATCAAATACATATAGTACGCACTTAACTTTTCAACAAAAAAAATGCTTACTTTTGTGACGTGTGTACATAATATTATACTACATTAAAATAACCCTGAGGTAGTAAAAGTAAACTAAACACGAAACTACTTTTGAACAAAACCACTTGTCACTTGTTAAGTCTTATTTATTATTTAGTTTCTAGTTTTGTAAAACAACAAAATCATACTAAAATAAAAAGAGAGTCATCCTAAATGAAAATAATTCAACACTACATTGTCGATATGATATATGTATGACCGTTTTGAAATTTTACTTTCTCTTGAGCAAAACAACTGTTTCATCCCTACTTATAAACTATTACATTACTATAATATATTAAAAATTACAAATGTAAACAGAAAATGTGGCCAGAAATACAAAATAATCCATTTGTTGAAAATCCACGTTTTTCACTAGTATTTTTCCCAATTTGAGTGTCAAGCTCACAATTAAAGCTCAAAGACATTTCAGCTACTATAATATAATATACATGAAGTAGACAAATCAATCTCTTTTCCCCGTATCTTCATGTTTCATGTCTAACATCTTACTTCCAACTTCCAAGTACTTGTACTGTTGAGAGGGAAAATGTGGAAAAAAAACTGAGTTTAGTTAATGATGACTGACATTTTCACAATGATTTCAACATTTCTTTACAACTAATATGTATTTAATTTGAAAACCTGTCACAACCACTTAAAAATTGGACGGAAAAAGTGTACCGTAAAAAATTATATTTCCACCAACATTACATGTCATACCAGTACAGAATGCATGGGAGTGTGTTTGACTTCTGTTTATTAGTAAATAGTAAATATTTGACAACTAATTGCAAAGTGAAAACAACAGAAAAAAAATGTAAACAGAGTTTATCATTTATTATTCTCCAACTACAACACATACACTAGAAATGAGTGGACAAAAAACCATTTTAGTTGTTCTAGAAAGAAAAACAATCTGATTCAGCTACGCATGAAGACTGTGTGTAGTGTGTAATACAAGTATTTGTATGTACATATACATGCTAGACACTACACACTAGACACTTTACACACCAGAAATCACTCAGACAAAGCATCAAGAATCAAGATGTAGCCCACTATAGTAAACTAAAGACTTTGAAAATTATTCTCGGTTTTCACCCTTCTCTTCTCATTCTTCTTCATGTTTCAGATGGGTTTCTTTGAGTCACCTAGTCTCTAGTCTACATGAGGTCACCGAGTATTGTACAAAAACTATTTTCCCATCATTTACACAAATCCATGTACCATGTACTATACTACGTGAATTTTTTTAGATACACACATACACATCTATGTACCACTGCTCATAGTTTAGACTTCTTGTGTATTGTGAATTGTACATAGATATATGATATATGTATATGTATACGATATAAACATCATTCATTAAAATTTGAAATGAAAAGCTCACCTATATAGAACATACAATACAAAATACACACCTTCAATGAAACACACACATCACGCTGAACATTACGCACACGAATAAATGTAGTCAAAATGTTAAAGATTTCACCCTCTCTGTGTTCCTTAATGACAAGTTGATATTGTTCCTACTTCATCATACTCACACATTTACAAACAAAACTTGAATTGACAAAATGATTATCATGATGATGACGAGGAGGAGGACGGTGCTGTTCATAATGCTAATGATAATATTGTATACTACGCGCGTAAAGAAAATTTATACAACCATAGTGAAAAGCATATATATATTCGTATAGTCATTTTGATTTGACTTGTCACGATGTGTCTTCATATTTTTATTATTCACAGATGGACTGACACACGCACGCCTTTGAATGTACACTATTAAAACCTACTAGTATTTGTAAAGTCCTATTCGGGTAAATGTCTACTCTTCCTCTGTGCTATATGCTCTATGGTATCGAATGATACATGACAAATGATTATGATATGAGACATTTGGAGAAATCCATCTATGTGTGTGTGCGAGAGAAACAGGAGTGTGAAGAAAATTAATGAAATCAACTAACGAACTTGACTCTCTCATTGTAAAAGCTCCAAAAAAAGAAGAAATTCTAAATACACATTTAGTATTCTGTACGAAATAGGTGAGACAGGGCATATTCATCATGAGGTGCTTTTTAGACAAGCTACACAAGTTTGTATATATGTTTGTGAGCCTTTTGCCTCATACTTCAAACTTCATATACTTTAAACTCCATGCCTCTAAACAGCGAGATGAAAGGAATGAGTAAGTGAGTAGGTTGAGAGTTGAAAATAAAGTAAATAAATGGCTAAATGTGGTGATCAAAGTATAAGGAACCATAAAGGAGGTGAATTAAATGAAGTACAAAATGACAATGGTCACTGAATAGAACAAAGAGAACAAAGGAACGAGGTAAAATACAAAAGGAACAGCTTCCATATTCTACCTTCAACTGATTCATGTGTCTAAAATCTAAAATCTAAAGTCTAGAGAGAGACTTTAAAGATTAATATCTGTGTTAATATATCAAGTGAAAATTACCAATAACAACATATTGAATTGATGTAGATGCATACTACATATATATGTATACATGGATTCATTCATGTAGATGTGATGCCTAACTGGTAACTGGTTAAAAATAAATAAAACTAGTACAACAAGGTGTTCCATAGGAATTTTTCTACTTCATTCTACATTACCAATGTCCAATGTCCAATGCCCACTTCCCAATGCTAGAGGAGATGACCAAATGGAAATGTAATACAGATAATATAATATATGAAAATTGATCATACATTTCTTCATGAAAGATTTTTCAAACAAATAACATTGCCATAAATTTTGAATGGAGAGATAAATAGACATCATTTCATAGTAAAAGTCATTGGGAATCACCATGAAATAGAAAATGAACATGTTAGCTTTTCTTTTACATATCCGCCACATACAACACACACAACATATACAATAATATGTGATGACATGGTGTCTTTTAGTAAAAGATGAGGACAGAACGCCGAGAATAATGAACCCACCATCATCATCAAAAGCTTTCATTATGCACCTTTATTTTCTTAATTTTGTCTCACATTCCTACCTATACACAATATCCGTGTTCCGTGTTCACTGAAAAACTCTTTTGGCACTTTATAATATAATTATAATAATACTTGCGTATAACTAAGTTTGTTTGGATATGTATAATATACAGTCAAAGGGAAAGAACGATGTACCAAAAAAACATGTTGTTTGTATTTTGTATTCATGGATGAAATAATGCAAGGGACACACTTTGCAAAGACATCAATATCAAAATCGTTTATATTCAAAATTAAGATAGCCTGTTTTGACATTTGTTTAATATAGTACTACCCTCGTAAGTAAGGCATTTACTTTGAATCCGTATTTATACACACAAATATGTGTACAATGTATATTCATTTTACATACATGTTGCATAGCGTTTCTTCAAAGTCATTCAAAGATGTTGATGCAAAACTGTGTATTCTCTGAGTACGTATACATACATCAATATACAGTGTACATTGTACATCAGTATAGGCGTACACCTGACTTATATTTGTGTGTGTAAATGTATAAACACAAAGAAAAAAAGGGGGTAGAAAAGCCATACACCACATGGGAATTTTCAAAAGTCATTTGCACTTTTTCTTCAAAAGACAAAAAAAAACACAGATTCACATTTTCTCTTCCACTGCAACATACTAACACACCTCGGTTCTTCGTCATTCTTTCATGTATAATACATTTGCAATTAAATCTAGAATCTCTATCTGAATCTACCGAAAAAAACTAAACTAGGTTTGCAGTCTCATCTCATAATTTACCTACAATTGAGGAAATTGAGCGTACATACATACATACATGCATGTAATATTGTAAAGAAAAGAGGAGAAAAAATGTCCGACTGTATAATGTATTGTATACAGTATACAGTATACAGGTATTACGTTACGTTTTACATGAGACGGGAACCAGATATTTTGTCTTTCGGAATGTAAAAATCATGGTAAATATGTGTGTTTTGTCCCTTGCCTTTCAAATTGTAATCCAACAGTCTAATGTCTCATTTGCAAAGAAAAGTCTACGAGAACATGAAAATAAAAGCTTACACAATTTATTTTACATCTGATCTGGTTCCCCTTTACTGTACACAGTATAGTAAGAGTCCAAAAATATCTGTATTATGTGGACATTGAATGTATGTGGTAGTATGTATTATGTATACAGTATGCAGTATTTAGAATGTAGAACCATGATGATTTGCAAAGTTGTCACAGATTCTCACAAAACAGCATGGAAACTTCCGGAACAACGAGAAGCATCACAGTCATCGCATCAATATCAGAGCAATAGACATGGAGAGATAGACATTCAAATCTTTTCTAATTACAATAAGAAAATTACTTTGTATGCATCTAACCCAATCGGAACGTACACATGAGCTCACACTCACACTCACGTGTACTAAACACCAAAGTATGTAGTATGTAGTACATAATAAAGGTATCATACATTATGCAGATGAATACACATATATAGATAAGTTATGCGCATTTGTCTGTACGACTAGAAATAGAAATGAAGCAGTAAATTGTTTCTTAGCACCCTGGCCTTCTAAACTAAAATACTTGCTTTGTAAAATCGTTTTTTTTTAATACCTAGTAGTCACATTTTCTCCACACATGTAATCACCGGTGTGTCTCTTTTTAACTGTCAATAATTACTTTAGTTTGTCAATCAAGGAGCTCAGCTCAATCTACTTTAGCTCAGTGTTTTCTTCACTGTGGTTCAAAATTTCGTAACAATAAAGTTAGAACAGGAAGATCAAGGAGACGAGCGGTATTCAAATGGCTGTACGCAAGAAATTGTGTAAGTACTTGGGTTTAACGCAAATCATTCTAAAAACACAGTTTAAAGTATACACTTGCGTATTATTATTATTATCTTTATGGGAAACAAAATGGATTTAAATGGGTTTACAGACACATGTGCAAGCATACTCTATGAAATTTTTCGGCTAAATGTTTGTTGATTTCTTTCAGGAACCTTTGAACGGTCCTGATTTAAAAATTTTTGAAGTTCCTTTCTTGTCAAGCAACGTTGAGTGTTGAGTATTAGAAATTTCAAAAAAAAAGAGAAATATTATTATAGTTCTCAAAAAACTAAATCAATACTTGATATCTAGAACCATAGAAAAATAGTTCGTAAAATACTTCCTAATCCTTGAAAATAATTTCAAATTTACTATTCTTTACGTAACGTTTTACTTTTTAAGGGACTATTTAGAAAAATTTCAACAGTTTCGTATCTTTTAAAAACACGTAAATCAGTTACAATAATGTTTTTAAAAAAACACGAATACAGAACTAACCAACAAACACGGGAGCAATTAGGTTACGTAGAACACAAATATATTCAAATTTACAAAATTACAACGGTATGCATACTAAATGCATGCCAAATGTAAATAGTAAATAGCTATAACAAACAAGTTCCGCTGCTCGATAATTTCCCTAAATGTGCCTACGTAATGGATGGGAACCGTAATTACTAATCATAGAAAGAAACCAGAAATCAATTTTTTTTATACCCCTCCTTTACTTCTCTTTTTTTGTACACAGGTGAATTTGCAGTGACAAAGAATGGTAATAGTTGGGAGTTGGGAGTAAATAGTTAAGACAAGACTAATTACTTTGCAAAACTTTAAAAGACACGTTACTCTGTAACAAAAACTAGCAAGGATTCCGAGTCAATGCGGCCGAAGTATAAATAAATTTGAAGGAATTGGTATTTTTGTCAACTTGGGAGTTGTCATGATAAACGCAAAAAAAATTATTTACATTTACACATGTATCTGATTTCAAAACTCTGCTTATACATAAATGATGCATCATACCCCAAAAAAACAAAACTTTTTACTACATACAGAGTTCTTCTTCCACAAAAAAGTATAATTATGCGTCTTATCAAAATGAGATGAAACATACATGTATTAGATCCATCTACAATCTACATAATAGTATGTATATGTATAATGTATATATGAAGGATTATCAAATGACTGGTTTTTATCAACAGCAAGATAGATCAAGAACAAGAACAAACAAAAAATATCGAACAGATCTCCTGTCTTGTTCTTCTTTGTATGTTGAATGGTAATTGTACTAATTTTGTTTGTCTAGTTAAAAGTTAAAAAAGGATAAGTCTGCAGTTGACAACAAAAGGATCCAAAAATGCTTAGGATCATACACAATTCAACCATTCAATACCCAACGCTGCATCCATACATACAAACATATATATATACATATACACTTACATTACACGCTTAACTTACACTGCATTGATTGTGTAGTACCATCTTTCTATTTTCTAACTTTTCCAACAGGGTCGCAACTTCCGTGTGGATGAATTAGAACAACACGCTTGAATTAAAGGTCAAGTTGACTCTCTTTAACTTAATAACACCGGCACACTAAATAAACCTTCTCAGGCGTAGTCTCTATTTCTCTCTCTTTCTCAATCCCTTCTTTAATGTTTCATACAAAATGAATGAGTAATCTTGGATCAAGCTTTAAAAGTATACATGTATAAGACACACAAACTCTTGTATAAATGTGTGTGCATCTTGTATCATTGACTCAGTTAACACCGACAAGCGTGTCATCAGTGTTCAAATACGTATATTATTATTGTATACGTTACACATTTATCTGCATGTTTCTTTAAAATACTTGTGTGTATATATTGTATATTATTATATGTATAATCATTTGCCGTCGTACGTCGTACCATTAAACATTAGACAAACAAAGTTTGTTCGTCTATGTACAATTAATATACTTTCTCAAAAAAAATAATGTACATAGCATGAAATAATATACGCATCTCTATACATCTCTCTCTATATATACATATATATTATATATTATTGTTACATCGTTAATATTTTTGTCTTTTGTCTCTACTATACACGATACACGCCATGCCATACCGTGTTATGGGCTATGGATATGGTTGTAACTATATGTATCTATAAAAATCAAGTTATCTGCGGTACGAATAAGTGCCTATATAACAACAAAACATTAATGATCTGACAGCCATTCAAATGCTCAAATGCTCAAATGCATGAATGTTGGAACATGAAAGAACTATACAACTTTCACAGCATTCTCATTCTCTTTCAGTAGATTATATGTATACATACATATACATATACACAGATATATATAAATTTATTTGTGTGTACTCAAGTATAATGATGATACTTTTGCTCAGGTTCAAAACAACAGTGTACAAATTAATGCCAATCCGTGCTCAAGTCATATAAACTCAACAAAAGTTGAATCTTTTTTTGAATGTACACTCAAAAAATAATAATAATAATAATACTATTATTGTTATTATAGTTAATGTGAACTATTGTTGGAGGAAAAAAAAATTACATTGACATTCAATTGACTTGATGCCATTGTCAACATGCCGAATGTCGAAGTAAACAAGAGAGAGAGGGAAAGAGAGAGAGCGAAGACGTATCATAATCATAGATCGCACATTAAGCCAAATACTCACACTTATAATGTATAAAGTTTCACATTTTTACTCCTTGTCCTCAAAAAAGTTTTATTAACCCAGATATACATGTACCTATAATATGTAGACTTTAAAAAGACAAAAGGACAGGTAAATGATCCTTTCTACAAATTTCTCCCTTTTGTATGTTTAAAATGATGTGTACATACGTACATACATGTATAACATATCCAATATCCAGCCAAATATAACCAAGTCTACTGTACTTTCTATCTATATTACATTGTGAGTTGTGAGCACATAAAAAAACACAAAAATTTTATCGTAATAAAGAAAAGTTCACAATCTCTCAAGTTAATCCAAAATCCATATTCCATCAATCTCAGGAAAACATGATTATATTCATTTAAACATTCTCATTTCTCAATTCTATTCTGTAGCATCAAGTTATTAATTTTCAAAATCAGAATCAACAACCTACCAAAAAATCAAGCATGAATTCACAATGCATACATTTTAGCAAAGAATCTATACAATAAACGGCAAAAGTCAACTTATTTGAGTCAATAAAGTTACGCTAGACGTTTTAGTTTTCTTTTTTTTTCACCACCAAAGCCATTTTTACTCTTCAGTAACTCGATAGACACATAAAATTCAGAGCTTTGCATAAAAATTAAGGTATGTGTCAATGTTCACAGAGTTTTGCACACACAAACTACACAACTTATTCACCTCATTGAATTAGATAACGTCCTTTTTTTTCTCTCTCTCCCTCTTCTTAACTGCCTTGATTTCTTTCTGAACATTCAGATACATTTTTTTCTGATTTACCTCTGCTCATGAAAACCAAATCATGTGGTTTCATATATAATTCATCGTTCATAGGAGGTCATATTCCCGTTCATCGTCTCGTTCACTCATTCAAACATTTCGGTACATCCACACAATAATTTTTGTTATTCATCCATAGTTATGTTGAATTGTATGAAATATATATTATATGATGCGTATAACAAAACGTATAATTTATCGACTACACAAACTGCAGTTAAATACGAAAGAGTAAAAAAAAGAAGGTAACAAAAGACAATAGAAACTGCTTTTTGATCATTACTACAGTGACCTTTCATTTTAACAGAGAAAGTATGTACACACACATGTACGCATTTTCCCATATGATTATATGAAATAGAAACATAACATTATTTGTAACGTGTTTTTGGGATGAAGTAGATACAAAAATATTGAAAATTGGAAAGTAAGTTTTAAAAAAAACAATACTTTCATAAATTAAGAACCTACTCAGTAGTTTTGTTTTTTTTTGTCTAGTTATCTTTTAGTTTATCCGACAGGTTGGAAATAAATTTTTTTATGGTAGTGTTACTGTAAATTTCTCCACTATACTTTGAATTTCAAACAAGTAGATGCTATTTTTAATTTATAATTTATCTACTTATGAGTAATAACATGCAATTGGTCCAATTGAAACGGTGAAATGGGATAAACACATCAAGAGAAGTGTGACAGTTATTCGTGAATGATTAACCAATGTTTTTTTTCCAAAATTACAGAAAAGTATTTTTGGGGGAATAGGAATCTTGTCATTGGTAAGCAAATCACTGTTCTAACAAGTTGAAAGTATTTTTTGATTTCAGGTGCCGTATTTCGTAACATTCCTGACTGTACGATAGCAAATTAAAATTAATGTTTACTTTTTTCCTGATAGTTCCTAAATAACATACAGCAAGCATAAGATGCACTTGTGTGCATAAGATTCCCTCTAACTTGTAAAAGTTGTTTTTAGACTGTAGTGGTAATATGTAAGTGGAATTACTGCTTCAATATAATGACGGTGATAATAATATTATTGTCCCTGTTTTGTCTAGCGGCTAGCGAAAGGTAAAAGCAATCCCGCAGATCATGCATGATGATACAAATGTGGTCCTAAAATTTTTAAAAGCATCTATCTATTATCTATTATTACACAGGTAGACTTTTGCTCATCCGATTTACTTGAATTGTAATTGGATTCAATATTCCATCTATTACAACAGCACAAGTAAACGATCCAAGATAGTATATAGATAATCTAGTAGTAGTAGTAGTAGTTGATACAAGTCTACCGACAATACACTGTATGTAAGTGCAACCTGTAATTGCTGTACACTGTACAGATTTCAGGTATCATCCGAATTATACTAACCTAGTGAACACTGACCATTGAACAAAGAAGACGAAGGAGAATATGTATTGTAAAATTCAATTTATCTCCTTTAACTCTCCCGATCTTAAAGATTAGCTATATGCAAATCTTTTTTCTTCTTTTCTATATCCAGATCGTTTTCCTATACATTTTATACATATATCTATATAGTATATAATATGCATGTGCTCTAAATGCACCACAGCACAATCACCATTTTTATTTCATTGAACACGGGATCGGTGTATGTATAGTGTAGCAATTCATAGTTCATATACACTACACGAATGCAGTGTAGTAGTAAATTAATGACTGTATTCAACCATGAAAGGATAAAATAAATTTTTAACCCTTTCGATACTCACACACATCTATTTGAGATTTGACATTCAAGTTGCAAAAGATTTTGAATATGATTGCAGTGACGATGAGCATGATCAAGAACAGTCAGAAGTCTGAACCCTATAGAATATATTATACATAATATATCTTCAAAATATTCAGGTGGAATAGTATTTTGCTACAATAACTGAGCTCTGACTTAGGAGTACAAAAGTATAAAGTCTAAACATACTTGGTACACAGTACATATTCTAAGATGGTAGTTACTATTAACTGTATGAAGAAATGAGTGACTATATGTGATTATCAGACCATTAAATTTTCATGTCATTCGCTGCAATTCACAAAAATGTACTCACACACTTGTAAATGCATACGTATACATACACATGTAACATGTAAAAAAAATATACAATATGCGTAATATCTGTTTTTTGAAAGAAGGGCCCCATGCACAGCTATTAAAGTCAAGATATAAATTAACAAAAACTCATTGAAAAGATTATGTATAAAACTTAGACACATACTTCGCTGTTACTCATTACTCTCGTTACTCATTACACATCACTTATATTCACACTCATATTTATTAAAATGGTAGTACAAAAATATCCGAGTATTTTTATTTCTTATAAAATTTTTGACGACTAAGTCACAGGCTCAAAATGAATTAAAAAAAGCTACTGCAAGTTGCGCGCACACGAAAGCAATTAGATTTTTAAGAGTCCCATCAATATCATATTTTTCCTAATTGTTCATTTCCTTCCATCTTCCATCCAAAGTATTAAAAAAAATATAACATGTCTTTTTTTATCATAATAATAATTATTATTATGGTCTATGACAGTCATTAAGTTATGTATTATTACTATTATTACAATTCGCAACTACTGAAAGCAGTAGCAATGTATACATATATTATATACACTATATTATGTATAGTGTATTATGTGTACTATGCATGAGCTATGTAATAAAATAGACAACCGACCGGGTGTAAAAAATTTCCTGATGATTATATACTTCATATTTCATATCCATAGAATATTATCATATACTTATATCATATATAAGGTACTTAATATAATATAGACACGTTACATAATATCTACACTCTAAACTCTACACGTATAATCGTCATGTGGACAAATACAGTAGATTTTGACAACAAGAATTCACTGATACCGCTAGGCTAACCACGTATGATTCCTGAAAAAATGTCATGTTCTTCCTATCTTTCTCCTTCTTTACAGTCTACATAAAACCATATCATCACATGCATGTCTAGCATCATCCTCATCATATCTGGAGTTACACACAAACACACGTTCACGTACAACAACAGTAAAACTATAAACAAGAGAGTCCTTGAAATATTAAACATTGGGTTTCAACAAAAATTAACTGTTATCCCAAACATAACATATCATATCATTTCATACAACTTGCTCTTTCAAACATCTATTATCTATTACTTACATATTTTGAGCAATAGTCGTACGACTTGTATTTTGTATACACAAATACTACATACAGAATACACGTAATATTTGAGTGCACAAGAAAAATAAAAATGTATTTTATATTCATACTACATTGTTGTATGAGTACAAATTTTCATTTAAATAGTTGAAATGATTTTTTAATTTATACATGATACATGTACATTTTGTACGTAATATATCTATGATATTCTCACCATCACATCAGTTTGTGAATATTTTAATGTAGAACAGTCACATGGGAATCACACAACTGATTAATTTATTGAATTTGTTTATTTTTTTGTTAATTAGTGCTCTGACACCAAGTTTTGGAACTGGAGCATTCCTATAACTGTAAATTTTGTGTCCTCAACCTTCAAATAACATTTCCCATTAATAAATTATAATAAAATTTGTGGAAATGTCCACATACATACATCATAGATGACAACCTTAAACCGGAAAATTTCCCTAAATTTTTGCTTACTCATTACAGGTAATGTTTGTGCAGTAGTAGTACTAGCAGTACATATTTACTCTTGTCGGCACAAGTTTCCTTTATATGAAAATAATAAAAAACTGTGTTAATATAATAGTATTTTGTTTATGCGTAGATATATTCACGAATACTTGGATTGGATTGCTTAGCTTTGATTTTTGTATCTCTAGATTCTAGATTTTAGATCTCTAGGTGTTTTTGATTTTTTTATTTATTTATAATAATCATTACAAGTTTACATTAAGAAATTTAAAATATTCATAATTTTAAAACTTGACAGGCAGTACTGCCCCTTCTATACGCCACTTAAATTGATTTGCCTTATTTAGCTGTACAATAAAAACAGCGCTTTGTGAACATGTCTTGATAAAGTCAATAAAATGAGAAAATGTCCCATCTCTTTTGATTATCAGGACAGAAGGAGGATGTACAATCTGTTTCAAGTGTGACTGAGTAAAACAATCAACCTAAAAACAAAATCCGTAATTTCATTCAAATAAAAACCAAATACTAGATTATCCTCAATTCTTCATAATTTTACTCAGACTCTTTTTGTTTTCATATCGTATGAAAGTAGGAGAAAGGTAAAGAGAGAGAATGAGAAGGAAAGGCAGAATGTCGTGAATAAATCAATTACAATTACTCCTATAAACTCTGAAAAATCCTATTGTTTCTTTATTTTCAGCACGGATTGAAGTATACTCAAGTCGTTTATAGCACAACAATAACAAAAACAACAACAGCAACGCCAATCAACTATGGTACTAATTAATTATAATCATAACAATAATATATAATGATGGTAATACCACACACCACCACCACCATACAAACGATGTTTGTATTCCATATTTTCACAGTCTCAAATTGCGGACAAGTTGGAGAGAAAAGTGGGAGAATTGTCTACAACCTTCACAAAATATCACCATAATGTACCTCATATACGTGCACAATAATCTTTTTAAATCACTATTATTTTGATTATTGTTTATATGTACAAACTTGTACATCTTTTCAGAAAATTTTTTCCTTTTCTAGGTCTTATTATAACGCCCATTAGATAGCAAGCAAGCAGTACTCAAATCTTTCAAAGGCTATAAGTACGGGTGAACAATATTTCTAAACACTTCTCTATCAGTCAACCGTGCACACAGCAAAACTTCTTCGTTTTTTTTGTCTTAGAGATTTGTGTTATCAAAAATACACCTTGTATTTTGTGGCATTCAATATTCAACAGTTTTAAAAGTTAACATATATTTGTATATATAATCCTATTGTGCATTTTCCTTTTTGATAGAAAGGGTTTACAATTTAACCCAATATAATATTTACAACAACAATAGTGATTTCTCATGTAAAATTTTTATATTAAAAATTGTGGAACAAAGGTTCAGATAATTCCTCTATATGTATATGGTGAGCACATACTTACTAATTATAGAAAATAAAATAACAACAGAAAGAGCACGTGTAAGACTTATAGTGTTAGATAAAGCTTTTTTAAAAGTAATTCTGTACAGATTTAATAAACTAATTAATTGGACTATAAATACGGTTTTAGAAGCTTCTTCTTCTTGTGTTTACTTTCCTCTTTATATATTAAATAGAGATTAGTAATATTATTGTTGTTTGTACGTGCATGTCAAAAATACACATGAGACTACTCAGTACGCTAGACTGATTATTATCAAACTACATGCATGGTATTATCGATATACTTAAATATTGGACAGATATAGATTATATATAGATGTGTATATAGTGTAATGGTTATGTATAGTATAATGTCTGAATTGAATATCGTATGAAGGCAGAGATTCGTTTGTCTTAACTTTGCAAATTGTATCGGACTAATACACACACATAGTCAAGGTAAAAAGTTGAGACACATCTCCTGAACACACAGAGAGAAAAGGAAAAAAACCCCTCTGAAATAAACTTACTCTTCACTTTATACTGAAAACGAATACCGTACATAGTGAATAGTGAAGGTAACGGCTTACTATTTCACTCCTTCCTCAGTCGACTCAGTCCTGTGAGCATCTCTTGAGACCATCTCCCTCCATATCATCCTTGTCTTGCGAGGAACAAGCAGTGCAGTTCTACCTGTTGCATCTCTTGCACACACACAGACACACACAACCGCTGACAGATACAAATCAAATCTTTAAACCAAAACAAATACTTTACTCAGGTAGCCTACTAGGCTCCTGAAAACGCACATGAATCCGATAAGTTTTCAAAGTTCAGTATTCCACTATTCAATTAATTTGGATACTCGAGTGATGTTGAAATAGTACACTTATTGTGAAGATACATTGGAAAATACATTGTACCGACCTTGTGGATAGTTCCATTTCTATCAAAATTCGGAAATATTTTTGTGTCTCTAAATTGTTTGTGTATTTTGTCAATTAAATATATATTATTACATTCATTAAAAATTTACACACCACATCAAATCTACACCATTTAAAATAAATATAAATAAATATATATATACAGATAAATTTCCAAAACAATGGAAATACGGTGTAATTCTCGATTTGTTTTCATCACAGTGCTATTTACGTGTACAATCCTCACGGCTATTCCTGTCTCGGAATGTGGCAAGAGGAATAAGCCCAACCGAGACTTGTCAAATAATAATACTCATTCTAATCACCAACATAATAATAGTAATCATAAAAATAGTATGTTAAACAGTACTATAAGTGAAAATACAAATACTCGACGGAGCAGTAGTAAATTTACTGTGGATGCTCATAACCCATTACTGCCATTGGCACCTCAGGGAAAGGAAATTAATACCCATCATACGAATGTAATAAGTGGAAAAGGTCGCAGAGGATCGCGAGATCAAATTCATGTAACTTCAAATGCAACAGCTACAAGTAAATCTTCAAGTGGAAAAAATAGTCAAGCAAAGGTCAGTCAACACCGAAAAATTCATTCAGTTTATTTCCTTATGTAGATTGATTTAGTGATGTTGGTCTTTAAATTTTATGCCCAAAATAATATATAAATAACTTGCCTTTCTTCTTCTTCTATATTTATACAATACAGAAATGTACTAGTAGCACCTTCTTTTCTACTCCTATCACGCTATATCATCTCTCTATTATTATTATTATTTTCATATTTTTTCTTCATTGCTATATTTACTTTTACACTGAGCATTTGACATCCCTTTCAAAGAACCATAATACAACTAGACTCACAGAAATATAGTACACGTTACATACTGTACAAGATCACTTGTATCATGGAAACGTCAAAAAGTAAATACTTGAATAATAGCTACGCGATATTTACAATTTACTATTATTACTTACAATCCCAGCATCACGAGTAATTGTATAATATAAGTATAATATATTCTACATGTTTACACCATGAGGTAGACATAATACATTGATAGTTTTGATTATCATATGTTATTATAGTAGTTTATAACAATACTGTAACAGAAAAATGAAACGAATTTTTTCAAACTCCAGGTCTTTATTTTTTTCACCATCAAAACCAACAGTATTTATTATTCGTGTATAGATATTCTATCTCAATTTTCAATTCTCAATATCAATCCCAATATATATGGGAGTATAGTATAATATATACACACAGGGAAAATAGAAGTGAAATTTCTCCCAACGGAAAAATTAATAATTGTACACAAATTGTTAGTGAATCGGTATAGTCCTTGGACTTTATCCGTACAACAACAACGAAAAAAAAAAAACCGGTACAGTTTGTTCTCATATAGTATCTACATTTACACATTCTACTTGTAATACAACAATAATACATATCATCATTATTATTATTATATTCTGCTCGTATGCAGTGCCGCTGTTTATTTTTGCTAAGTAGCTTTCAAGTTTAGAGGAAAATCGTGATTAGCTCAAAAGAATAATACTTAGTTCCACATTCCAAAAAAGTTTAAAATGTCTCTATGTGGTGTGTATATATTATGTACTCCCACAATGTACAATGTACAATGATAAGGACAATATACACACATATATACTCACAGGCTTGCTTCATTCGTAATTCGTAATATACTATACCTCTGCACATAAGAGTCCGTTGAAAAGTATTTAGAGGGGGAAAAAAGCAAGAAAACAGCAGTGCCAGTGTTTGGACAATTATACAAGAATAGAAAAAGTACAGAATCTTAAAAAATTCACTTCCCTTTTTGCTACTCCTCTATACATGTATAATAAAATGATTATGATGACCATTCTGTATTGAACCAAGCATTATATTAACTTCTTTTCCGTTCAGCCAACTCCGAAATAGTGTACATATATGTACAGAATATATAATATACCCATGTAACATGTACCATTGAATAAGAGGAAGATATAGATAATTTGCTATACTAGCCACTTGCAATCTCATTCCTAGTCATTCTCAACCGTATAATAGTTTTACCCAAAGAGTCGCCGTTGTTTTTTCTTCATCGTTAAACTCTCTGAGTACACACCAAATGTGTATTATGATCCAAGAACACTATTTACTATTTATACATCTATTCAAGCCCATCCGATATATATAAAATGGGATACTACAGCACAGTCCTCTTCTCTCTTTTTTTTACTCTGCCTCTTTCGTCGACAACTCTTATCGAAACTATATACATACAATATATATTACGACTTACGACAGTCAACTCACATAATTTATTTTGTTTCCCTGGAGTTTCATTGCCATTCAAAATGAAGAGAGTAGAAAATGGAAGAGCTCGAAATAGAATATGAATAATTTTCGTTAGAAATAAACCACATTTATTTGTTGAATACAAATTACAGATAGAGGTAGATGCACTTGTATTCCTTTTCACACTGATGGATGATGGACGGAACGGACGTCTTCGATCCTCGAGTCTCTAGTATCTAGTATTATTAAGTTGGTGTAATGTAAAAATTATGTCAAATTCTATCATTATTCTTCAATGTAATACTTGTGTTTTTATTTTACTCGTTGAAAACTGATTGTCACTTTGCGCTTCGTTACCTCGACCGAAAATTAACGAATACATTTTTTTTTTTCATAAAACACGATACTTCATTTCCAATCATTACTCGACATTTTTCGTCATATTTTTTCTGAGTTGGAAAGAGGAATGTGCAATAATCCATAGAACAAGAGACACAGAGCTACATGCTTATATTTTTCAAATTTTCCTCATTTTAAAACCCTTATGCTTCAAAAATCAAGTAGCAAGTCATACAAGTCTGTCCGATACATGACGTACTAAGTCACAAGTTATTATTTACAGATTGAATACACTATTTTATAATATCTAATATCAAGTCAGATGTGAAGGAGGAAGTAAATGTTTTACATACTTCACCTAGATTGCCGAAAAAAGAGCCAACTATCATCCACTACTTTTCTCTATTATGTAGAGTTTCAACAAGATGGATCTTGAATAAAATACATACATGTATGTAAAAATGTAGAATACAAAAATCCTTTTTACCTCTCTACATAATATATGTATCAGTTTACCTGAACAGTTGCATTGAATCCTTATTATATTACTGTATGTTATACAATAACATAATATAATATAACACAAGTAAATACTGACTAATGTGAAACATAACATGATAACTTTAAATAAGATACGATACGTTGCTTTTGTATGCTTAGCAAGTTGAAAAATATTCTCAATCTTCCAAATTCTCTTCCTTTTTATCCATTTGTTCCTTCTTTTCATCATTATCTTTATCAGTCAACCTCCCAATTTGAAAAATCTACTATTGCATGGATGGTTGACCCCCCTTAGTTCTTAAAAACACATAAAATATTATTAGACACGAGTTATAATTTATAAGTACACAATGCTTCTCACATAATATGTAATACGTATATGTAAGGGAACAAGCACAGCACAGTAATAAAAATTCACGAATCATGTATTCATTTTTACTTACATGTATCTGTATAATATATATGTGTGCAGGCACACATAGATACATACATGCATATTACATGTACATCCGTACATTATGCATTAATGTTGCATAAAGTTTTACACGGGCTCTTATTCCGAGTACGATTTCATGGTATGAGAAGAAGAATTTTCTAAATTTAAAGCTACAAACTTTAAATCAGTTTGTTACGTTTATCTCCTTCACTCTAGATTCTAGATTCTAGATGTCTAATGAGGATGAACAAACTAAGAATAATAATAGGAATGATGGTATCCTACTGACTCAGCTTTAGAAATAATAAGAAACACCAATACATACAATAATTTTACTGTATTGAATAAACTTATTGAAAATAGTCAAGGAAGAGTCCAAAATATGTAAATGTATTCCATTTTGAAAATGCTGTTCACTAAAAATACACAATATAATGAATAACTGTTGGTGAAAAGATTTAGAAACGAAAAAACAATACGATTTTACAGTGCTCGGAAGTTCAAAATATTACAAAAATGCTATTAAAATATGTCGTATTTTTGAGATTATTTTTGAAGATTGTTTGTTATTTTTCATGTTGCCACCTTTCAGCGTTGAGACAAGTTTTTCTTTACTTATTATTATTAAGCAGTACATTTCACACTCTTTTTTTTTACTAAAGACCAAAGATGTATGATCTAGGAATATTGGCGTTTAAGTATAGGGATTCTAAAAAGTAAAATCTAGTGAAAATAATATAAACACTTATGTATGAATGGATATAAACAAACGTTTTTCAACTACGCCAAAATTTTTTGGATATTACTTAAATTCACTAGCAATGCGTAAATGCCAAATGGTGTTTTTGAACTAACCAACTATGTATCGACAGATATAAGGTATACACACACTTAGAAATATATCTAAATGAAGTTCATTTTGTACCAGTACATCCTCAAATATCAAATACCCATGTAAACGGACAACTAATTTTCCAACACATTTCCTTCCTATGGTTAATAATACTAATACCTTTACAGCGGAAGTAGCAGGAATCAAGTTTAGCTAATATATAAATTACAAGTTAAACGATTAATAAAGTTGAAGATGAAGTTCAATAGCTTTTAGTTTTTTTCATGCCAAACCATTTAGATCAGTCAATCACCATTTTGTTTCCATATGATGAGTCCATATGAAGTACTTCAACAAAGCTAGACTAGACTATGTATTCTAACGATTATTTACTATTTACCAACCATTGCATGAAAAAGTAAAAGGAAATTTAAAAGTATATTTGATAACAAAACGTGAAAAAAAAGCAATTATGATGTTCTCATTCTAGTTAAATCTGCTTCTAGTATAATCATGAGAGGCTCTAGATAGTTGGCGTAATATCTTTGCCGGTTCTTACTCCTTTAGTAAGTATTACTACCTGCATATATATATAAATGATTGTAAAAAAATAATAATAACAGCCATGTATTATTTTTGTACACCTTCGTGTTTGATCAAGTTGTATAACAATAAAATGAAGTCATCTAAAAGTAAACGTCTATGAAATATGAGTTCTGTATCTCTTTTGTCTATGGACTTTTACAAAAAAAATGCAATGATACTGTACACACAAGACAAACAATCGTCTGATATAAATGATGTACAACAAGCTAATTTCATTCGTCTAATAGATTCCCTCTCGAAATTCCGGAAGGAAATTGACGGAGCGAGTAATGGTTTAAAGGGAAAGTGAATAACACTCGAGTTGGAAAAATTAAAATGTCAATTAGATTCACCCTTCCCCTTGACCACCATTTTCTGCGATTCTAAATTGTGCTCCATGTATGTAAGTATGGGAATATAAAACCAATATTAAATCATTTCCCAAGTTTCATGTATACATATATACACGCACTCACAAGTTTCAGGTAATACATACAAATAAACCTCTGTATAAAAATAATTCGTTCTCCCTCTGCCATAACTTACAAGCTGTAGTAAATTCAAAAGCAAATAATTTACTTTCGACTTTCGACCTTATACAGAATATCTAAAATCAAACTCTTTCCCTTCAGTTGATTTCAAATACACAATATACAAATATAAAACACGATCACCAGTTTACAATTATTCATGATTCGTATTTACTATGATGTAGCAAAAGTATTAACTTTTATACATTCATTGGATCATTTGCTCTACAAAGGAAAACATGGAATGTGAACGATATTTAGTAAGATATTCTACAGTATAGCGAGCTAAAGAAAGGAAGATTTTACTTTCACATTTACACAACAGTACTAATAATTAATAATAATAATAATAATAGTAAAAGCCCGTTGTTGTTGTCTTCGCCTTAGTCTTATTTGTTTTAGTTTATGCTGTTGTGTCCTCCCTTTAATCACGGAACGTGTATTAGTGTATTTCACCTGCTACGGAAGTAGATTTTTACGTCATTATTTGCCGTTTCATCAGGACAATAAAACTGAAGAAACGCAAGTCTGAAAACAACCATTAAGGAATAGATACAGAAACGAAGATGATACAGCTCATTAGAAAAGTCAACTACCTATCTTATTACAGAGTGAGCGAGAAAGAAAGAAAGAGAGAGAGAGAGAGAGAGACAGAGAGGCAGAGCGGTACTGGAGTGAGGAAGAGAGAGAAATAGAGAAAAGAAATAAAGATATAGACGAAACGAGTAAACTAGAGTAAGTTTACAACTTTTCTCTAAAAAAAATCTCTTTCAAAATATAGTACTTGATAATGATTACATGATTATAACCACGGTACAGTGCTTGAATTATGCAACATTATTAAATATAGTGATATAGTCACAACGTAGCAAGACAATTCCATGTCCGAAAGATAACATAACAACACAACAAACAAATATACAAGTATATAAATGTGTATACATGTATATATTTATTACTGTTACTCTTTTACAACGTAAGGCTATAAACATACACTTGCATTTCTCACGTCTCAAGTTACGACGACCTCAACCAAAAACAAGTATGTAATAAGCATTCGAACAGATAAAACCATATATTACTACTATACAGCATACTATTCGTACTCCCAAAATAAATGAGTAAAATAGTGTTCTCACTGTTGTCTTACATGTCTATGAAATAGACCCTTTTGAAGTTGGAGCAAGCTACAGTAAATCTTTTTAACACTATATACACCTGCTGAACTGCACTTTTTCCATGCATCGATTAATCTGTATACAAAAATGAATATGATAATTTTACTCCAACATTTGTTCTCTCTACATTTATTCTTCCGCAAAAATAATAATAATACAAATGGTAGGATTTTCATTTGTTTTAGTAAGTGTATTTAACTTATTACATGATAAACTATACTCACTCAATTCAATGTATTAAACAATCCAACTAAATGTATATTTTTTCCAAAAATTAATCGCAAAATTTCATTTACGGAAACTTGTATAAAGCTCTCAAACCTATTTTAGGAAACGTGATAGCACATAGCATCCAAAAACTGACAAAAATATGAAGCTCTTCTTCAATTAGAAAGATACCAAGAAAGCATGTTTTTTAAGGACATCCATTTCGTGGTTGGTAAGCATTAAATTGTACTTCAACAAAGCTATTGTGATTCCCTCGATTTGTCGTTCAAGAGAGTGGATCCAAAGTAATCAAATGACTTGACAAAATGCTTCAGTCATCCTTTTGTTTCGTATAGTATCACTGCAAATAGTCAGAGAATGTAAAATCCTGGCCGTCTTTTCACACATAATCAATCACAACAACATCATTCTTTATTCATGCGTTTACAAATATCTTTGTATTGGTCCCATGACTTGTAAACATGCAATTTTTCCCACTCCAACTCTAATCAAAAAGCCTAGGCTACAAAACAGTTAATAACAATTGCTCGTGCTTTTGTCATATTTAAAGATTTAAATTTAGATTCAATAATAATGACTTATTGGAATTTAGAATGTAGGATGACGTACGGATTATGTCATAACCATTCTATCGGATTTTTCTAAAGTATACAATAGATATCATTACTTTTAATTATTATTACAAAATCCTTCTAAACTCAAATAATATACTGTTTTCCAATAAAAAGCTCATTCTGAAAATAATAAATTTAACATTGCATATGTTAACAAGAAATAAGCCTACAATAAGGAAAATTTATACATGCACAAACTATAAAGTTCATAAAATATTAT
>JABASP010000821.1:0-39784 GCA_019776565.1 Sminthurinus signatus | reverse complement strand
AACTTTTGTTTTTCTACGTTAAGTTTTACCCACATTTTCCTTCAAAAATGTAGGAACGAATTTATGACACGTCTACACGCTTTTATGTCTCATGGCTCTCCCCCTAAAAGACTCAAGTATAAATGCATTATACATCCCACTTTACACATCTCACATACAGTGAGATCATTTTATTGCCCATTTTTACAAACCAAGAGCAAATTAGAAATGAATCAAAACGTGAAGTTTCAAGTGTCATTACCAACATTCTCCAGACTCTCTTTGAAATACAAACATAAATGTGTTCTTCATTATCTACTATCTTTTTTGTATTGTGCTTCATGCTCAATATCTGTTTTGTTGTGCATTGTGCATTATTTGTAATGTCATCATTTGCAATTGTAATTATGCACCCACCTGACATTTTTTTATGTGGAATCTCCACATAAAAAATCTCCTTATGTACACTGATCACGCATAAACTAATAACTTTTACTCTTATTATATCCACATTTTGGATTTTGGGATTTGGACAATTTGCTGTGCTGACAGAGATTGAGAATTGAATACGCTAATGATCATAATTTAGATTGGAGATTGTAGTAGCGTCGTGCTGTTAGCCGTTCCATCTGATTTGCGATTCAGTTCAATGGTTGATATCTTGATACTTGACGCTTGATATTTATAGGTTTTGTATTATAAATTATAAATAATGAAGAAAAGGGAAAATATGCACAGAAATGTGTTTTTTATGCATTAAAGCTTAATTTATTAGTTTTTATATACATGCAACCACGTATTTTTGGCATCTTTTCCCGTGGATCTGTTAGTCTCATACCTAAATAAATATGCACAATGTACATCCATGATCCATGCACATTGCACACATGACATGTCAAACACAGATACAGATACAGATAAAAAGTGTGTCCAAAATACAAATACAAAACAAATGTATTTAACCATTCTTAGGTAAATAAAGTCATTATAAAGTAATTGCTATCATTTATTTTTCTCAAGGTAGCTCAAAGCTAAATATATTTAAAATACACACTAATAATCACACTCAGGATCTGTATTTTAACTTGAAATCCTACTTTTTATTCCTCTACATTTTGGGTACAGGGCCTGGCGTTGTGGCATAGATTTTTATAGATAGACATTTATTGTATTCAGTGTTCAGTGTTCATTCATCGTAGGGAAAACGGAATCAGAATTTATGGAGGATAATGAATGGTCTGTGTTATACATTATTTTTCCAATATTATTATTATTATTGGTATCTAATCTGATTTTCGTCCACTCATTTTTGATAAGGACTTGAATTTTATTTGTACAATGTATCTTACACATTGTACTGTCAATACTCAATACGTATAGTTTTGTGTCATATTCTTGTCTTTTCTTGTGTTATAAAGTTTAGTAGACTGTAAACTGTACATTATACTTCGTACACACCTGTACGCTCAAAGCTAAATAAATATCCACTACCGTGTAAAAATGTGTTCAAGAACAAAATTCCTACATACAATACACATTATACATATGATTATGCTAAGTAGCAGTGAGTAAGTTAGAATGAGGGAATGAATGAAATCGAAATTTTGCCTTTGGGACATCATAAAATTCGTGATGCTGTGTAGTGATACTGATAATATGCGGAGGAATTGTAAACAACTTTGTTTAAAGAATACAAGATAAACATACTACCAGCAACCAGCACAGTGTGTAGTGTTTATGCATATTTTTGAATTTGATTTTGATATTGATATCGTTATTGGTTATTGGTAGGAGTTAATAAAAGTCTTTTTTCTTGAGAAAAATGTAGAAGCAACAGTTGTCCTCTCTTTTCTTTTTGGGATATGCATAATACATGATACATGTAAAACGTGCATTTATATATTATATATATATATATTTCTGTATCTCAAAAATCTAGATCATTCCACTGACTTGTAAGAGACTAATAGCTAATAACAAAGACAAACAAACATATCGTACAATGTACAAAGTACAAGTGTGTCGAGAGTCGAGTGTCGAGGATTGAGTATTGAGTAGTAATTTTAATTGCAGTTTTTTTGTAATTATAATTATTGTAATTGCGTGAATTGTCGGCAGTCGGCATGTAGAATGTAGATATAGATGTAGATCTTACACTTTAAAATATATATACAAGTATAAGTATATAATTGTATTGCACCCAGATTGCGTTGGATTTGCGTTTGATGCCAGACGGTAAAATGACGCATTTGATTTTACAGACTCTGCTTTCATTTCAATTTTTATAAGGAGTATAACAAGTATACTTTTGTGTGAACAGTGAACAATCAATATCACCAGTGGACAGCATACATTGTCACGTCAAAATGTGTAACAAGAATATGTACATAATATCAAACATACATATTATTTGTACAGAGCAAATACAAATACAAATACCAAAACCAATAAAAATTTAACGACTCCACATCAGACAGTCTGGGTTAATTAATGCTTGAGTGTTGAACATTTGCTCTTTGACAAGTGGAACTAGAACTAGAACTAGACTTGTTTCACTTCAGTCTTCAGACTGTATGTATATGTAAATAATTTGTCTTGTTTTTTTTTTACATTTCTGTGGACTTGAATTCTCACTCAATCTCCAATCCAATCCAATCCAAATGAAATGATGATATCATTTTATTTCACTCATCAGAGTCATCACTTTTGATTTTTGATACATTGTATCACACAATCCACAATCACAGATGCATGAGAGAAAAATCACACGTAATTCTCTTGTCCATAATCTACAATAGACATTTAATATACATGCACAATGTACATGTACATTAGATATTACACAAGTTTTTGGTCAATCTACAAAAGTACTTCAATACTCAATTGATTTTGTGTTTGAATTTTTGATTTGATTGACTATCGCAAATTAACACCAGGATAAATTACCAGACTAAAGTATAAATTGTAAACCTGAGGAGAAATCCTTTGAATTAAGTCAAAATGATTAGGCTGACATTTTCTAATAGAATTTAAATTTCTACTTTGACTCTTGTTGTTATTCACAAAAGTAGGAGGGTGCATTTTAGATAATGACACTAGTAACTAATAAACAATAAACAATACACCATTATTATCATTACAAAATATGGAATTGTCATTTGGGATAATTGAGATTTTTCCACTTAAAGTTGTCTTACTTCTTGTTTTGATTGTACTTTAGCCTTCAATTCTTCATATTTTTTTGTGTTTTTCCTAAGCAAAATCAACAAGCATATACCTGTTCATGTAAAATGTAAATACGCTTGAAAAGTCTCCCTCTCTTTTTCTCTCAATCTCCAACTTAATTTTTCACTTACTAAATACTTACTACGTGTGCTTTGTGGTATTTCACAAGTAGATTAATAGAGTAATGATCGACCAATGATATCATAATCATGCATGCATTATTTTATTTTGATTGAGAATTACAGAGAGTAATCAGAGTTCACAATTGTGAATTGTGTTTGAATCTTACGTACATATTCTTCACTTTACACCCAGTGTATAAATTCATACTTTATTACACCTCATTTTCAATTTATACACACAATCAACTCTGATCTGTGATGTAGTTGCTCAAAAAAAGTTGCCACTTGTACCTTTCTATGTACCACACTCCATACAATATTATTCTCAAATAGATTAATTACTTGGTCTAATCCGTTCATATTTGCATATTATGACATGGTTCATGGCTAGCACATATGTAGAATATAGAATCACACCTTTTGATTTTTGATTCTGGATTTTTCTTTGAACTATTGTTCCCAATTCCCAATCCGTTTTTTTGTCGACCGTGACACATCTTGTGAGTATATTATTTTTTATTTACCAAAAGCTTCATAATAAATAGAAAAATGTATGAATGATGAATGATACCTTGTTGTTTATAAAATGAAGGCGTGCATAGTCATAATTTCAACTAAAAATGATTGCTATTTGATATTTAAAGTTCTTGTTGATTTTATAGAAATATCAGCATAAAAACTATTAAAGTAAAAGATTAATAGATATTCACCTGGTTACTGGTTACTCCAAGTATTAGAGACGTGATGCTCAAATAAATGTATATCAATATTTCAGCTTGTAACTTGTTACATTAAAGTTTATTAGCCATTATCCATTATATTTTTATGAGTGTACTCGTGTCGTGGTCGTGTGTGTCTGCAGTTTATGTAACAGAAATAAAAAGGAATTGAAGAAAAATGACTTTCTTACTTCTTTTTTATGAGTTTGTGTTTTGTCTTGAATTCACTCTAAACAAGACCAAAAAGTTGAGCAAAGCCTGTAGTCTGTATTGTTCCACTACCTTTTTTCAATTTTAAAATCTATTTTCAATTTTTTTTGCTCGTAATGCTGGGTTTATACTATACTTTTTGCGTTACTTCCTTAGACCGTGCTTGTACTTTGCTTTTGCTTTTTGATTTACACTTTGCTTTTCGGTCGAAACTTTTTTACTAAATCCTGCGCGCATCATCTTCCTTTCCGCTTGCTTTCCTTTCAGTTTACAGTTTTCCGAAATGATGCTGAAAAGCACAAACTTTGCTTCATTTTGCTTTTTTTCAAAAGTTGAAACGGTTTAACTTTTCAGCAAAAGGAAAGGAAAGTGAAATAGAGTCTCATAGCACATTTTGTGTTATTCGTAATTTTAATTTTTCTGAACTTAAAATTTTTCGATATAAAAAATAATTTTCGTAAGAAAACTATAATAAATTTTAAGTTTTAATTTTATTATCATTATTTTTCAAAATAATAATGATCAGAATATGTAGCTTTAGTGCACTAATTTTGGTACACTACCTAAAATCCACATCATTTCCAAAATGATTCTGTAACTTTATGGTTATTATTATTTTTAGTATGTCTACATAATATATGTTTTTATGTATTCATGTAATTTAAGCATTTTTGAAGTACTAAGTACTATTCATTCAATAGGATGAATTTTTTAAGAACAATATAATTTAATTTCCTATTTCCGATTTATACTTTCCTTTGCAAAATTCAAAAGCAAAGGGAAATGAAAAGAACAGCAAGAGAAACGTTTTTTGCACAGCACACTGTAAATCGTCCAAAGTATTGACGAAGGAAAATGAAATGAAAAGCACAGCACAGTGATTCAAAAAAGTATAGTATAAACCCAGCATAATTCTCCAATTTCAATTAAAAGAGCAACCGTAATAAAATTGTTGAACATTCCATTTTTTGTTCTTTGTTCTACATGTTTTCCAAGTTTCACTATAGCTTATGTACAAAATACAAAATAATAAAAATATTGCTGTTACACAGCAGAAGCTTTTACACTTTGTGTGTAAGAAATTGAACCTCTAAATCCTGAATTGGTGTGAGTTTATTTTATTTGGAAGTCAATTAAATGATTACATTTGTATCATTGCAAAATTGAAATCCACATTCATTTGCACTAGAAACTAAAAACTATGTACTATGTACGTAAATAAAAACATGATCATCACCGTATTTTTAAATTGAAATTGATGTGAAGGGGATGAATGACATTTCATTACAAATTACAAATTACAGATACAATGGCAACTGCAACAGCTTGCAGTTTATAGTGATTGAACTAGTTAAAAGCTGCCATAATAGTTATAAAAGCGTATCATGCATTTTGTTACATGATATTTTTAAACTTTTTATTAGTTGAAGCTTTTTAACTATAGAAATGTTAAATGGTTAATATATTTATGTATAATGTACAATGCAGATTTTTAATCCTGTAGTTTGTACAATTGCAAGAATTGAATTGATACATGAAGCAATTTTGCTACTGTAATACTCATCGACAATTTGCAGCAGCTGTAGTTTGTAATTTGTAGTTTTATTTACGAGTTTTTCATCCGCTTGTACTTGGTACTGCAAAAAAGTATGAGTACATTGTACAATGTACAATGTTCAAGTAAAGAGGGAATGCGATGCAATCAGCAATTAATTGCAGTTTAAGATTTAACCGTGTCATTTTATTTGTAAATACTATATGCATAATGCACAATGCATATGTGTACTTGTACATTTGTTCCTCGTTGGTGCATGGTGCATGTGCATTGTGCATCACTACTCAGTACTCAGTACGTCGAAGAGCTAAATACTAAATACTCGAACTAACGAATCAGATGGAGAGATAAATAATGTGAGTTGGCGTTGGTGTTTGCTTTGGTTTGGATTGGTTTGGTTTGGTGTGGGAGGAAAAATAGAGATAAGCTTAAAGCAGTCATAACAAATTATTTGGGAAACTAATGAGATCAATTATGTTTACAACTGATTGTGAGAATCCTCTTGTTACTCACATGAAAGGGTTTCGAAACTTAATTGATTGTGGATTTGTGTACACTTGCAAAGAAAAGACGTAGGAAATGATACACAAGGTATTCATCATTCTAGTAGTAATTAGTAGTACTTTTGTGTGTTTAAATAAAAGAAGGAAAAGAAGAAGATACAGGTGCGTATAGGAGTATGTAAACGCTCGCTTGTATAAAGATTAGAGATGAAAGATAAAAGATAAAAATACAAAATGCATGTGCATTTGAAGAGGGTTAGAAGATTGAAAGATAATTTAGATGTTATTTGTTATTTGTGCTACAGCAATGGAGAAAGAAAGGAAAAGGAAAGAAAGTAGAAAAGAACAAGTGTGAGAAGTTTGAGAATCTATCTATATCTCTGCTTATTAACCTATAATCTCAATGTTTACTTTGTTAATTACCCAGGCTAAACATTACTATTTTTATTACGCTGCAGGAAAATCCAACAAGTTTCACATTCTAAGTTCTAAGCAATGCTCATTGCTCGTGCATAGAGTCACATATTAAATTTAACCAACTAAATACGTGGAAATTATTATCATTTTTATCCATAATTGGAAAAATAATTGAGTCAATAATTTAGAAATGAAAAGGAAAAAATTGATCTACATTCTAAACAGATATTTAGATCAAAAAAATCACAATCATTAGAAACAATATTCTTCACTGCTTACTTTTATGTATACATCTTTGATGTTAAATTTCACACGTGTGTAGTGTATTTCACGCCTCTCTCTCTTGTTATCCATCATTCTTTATTCGTTATGTAACATGATTTAAATAAAAAATAATAATATAAAGGATAAAACATAAAACACGAGATGAATTGATTCAAAAATCAAAAGACAAAAGACATAGCAGCTCGTCATTTTGCCCCATAATAATTATTATACGAGGTTATTATTATTACTCAATAACGAAATGAGGAAGTTTACATTCATGAGGGGATGTAAGAGTTTTGTTTGAAACAAAATACTTGAGAACATGATCATTGTTTTATTTTACCATCAGCCCTTATATTTTCTTATACAGAAACTTGAAACAATGTCTTGTGCATGCGTATACATTATACATGTACAAAATATCAATTTGTCTCTTGTATTTTGCATGTTAGATCCATAAAATCAGATCAAAAGTCCATTGAATGTGGTGGAAAATTGAGAAAAAAAGTAGAGTGTACTACTACAGACTGCAGACTACAGACGTAAATTATAGGAATAATGATAGTGGCATGCACAGTGTACAATGTACAGTGCATAACTGCATTTAAGTCTCACGTTCAGATCACTATGTATTTGTATTTGTTTGTTGTTGCTGGTATTTTAGATGGATTATAGATTTTACTCTGTTTTTTCTCGATTGGGAATTGGAAATTGGGACTTGTGAAATGATCAAACAAAAATTGGTTATTGTTTATTCTATATTCTACAGTACCAATTATATATTATGTACAGCAACACAGTACTGTCCACTGTTTACTGTTTACTGTTCACTACTGTTTATTGTCGACTGTTGTAAATTCTCAAAGGGAAACCGCAATTTAAACTATAAAGTACAGTGCGTACATAATACACATTAAGGAAAGGAATTGCAATTGAATACAGAATGCAAATTATCCATCATTGGACTTTTACAGCATTGCACTTTGCACTTTTTGCTGCCTCACCCTGCCTGCTCAATTTTTGATGGCAAACTTGTAAAAATCAGAATAATCAGAATAAATGAAGAAATCAATATGAACAAGTGCTGATGTCTTTGTCTTTTGTATATTTAGTACATACATAATACAAATGCAACCTGCAGCTTCTGATATTTCACGATTTTACAAAATATGATTTATTGAAAAACGTACAAAACAAATAGAAAATAGAGACACGAAAAGTTAAAGGTCAATAAGATTTATAAACTTGTCAGAATATTTTTATGACAAATGTGAAAACCATTGTGTTTTTATTACTCTACAAATATCTTTTTTTTCTTGGTTCTTGATTCTCGATTCTTTCAATAACAATCATTTTGTACCTGTTTTACAATGAGCAAAAGGTGCAAAAAAAGAGTTATTTCCTTGTATTTTGTACACATTTTGAAGATTCGTCATTGAATTTGCATTTTGCATATAATATATAACATATAACCGTTGATTTCATGGCATCATCATCAATTCTTTGCTGTGGAAAATGGACGGGTGGGAAATGATTGATTATTAATTTGGTATGGTAATCTTCGTTGCGCTCCAGTTAGCTCCTTTGTGTACCAAACTAATCGACTCCATATGCAAACTATGTGCATAAATGTAGCCTCTTTGAAGTAGATACTAGACACATATGTGTCCGCGTAGGTTATACCTTATACACTTTACACTGTACAAAATACAGAATACAGAATACAAACATACTTTGTAATTATAGTATAACATTTTCTTGTGTCTGGTTCTCTGTCCTCTGTTATTTGTATGCATTCTGTACTTGTTAGTATGTAGGCTTGTATCAAAAGTGCACAGACGTTTTCTGCATCCTACATTATTATAAAAATATGTACATGATAAAGTAAAGCTATTGAGTATTGATTATTGATTATTGAGAAGGGAGAATAGAGAAATGCACACCTAATATATTAAACACATTAAAATGTGCATGCAGTTGGGTGAATACAGTCTACAGCCTGCATTATAATCGATTATGGTGCATTTGCAACAAAGTATTTTATTATTATTATTATCGAGTATTGAGTATTGAGAGTTGAGACGATTTGATATTTCGTATTCATTTCACTTATAAGGGCTGATAGGGCTATTATATCATTTGTCTATTAAGAAAGTTGTCTTGAATTTTGAATTGCACTTACTCAGTGCTCAAAGCTCCTCAAAGCTCAGTGCACTCACACTTACACTCTAATCTCATCATTCCTCTTAATATTCACAAAGTCTCATGTTGCTGCATACAAAATCAATTACAAATGATGATAATGATGATGATGCTCAAGAAGAAGAAGAAGAAGAAGAAAGAGAGATGAGAATGAAGAATTCTTCATTAGTAAATGGGATCCATAGCAAATTTAAAGGATCGATTATCAAATATTAATTTTTTCTGGTCTATTAAATCTTAAATTGAGCCGACTATTATGTGACTTATGATTACGATTATGACGTTGACGTCACTATATAAGGTATAAAGTATACTGTATACTGATAATGATAAAGAAGGAAATTAAATGGTTCCGATTATGTCGAGCCAAATTTGTATTTTATTACGACGATCATTATACGAGGTACGAGGGATCGTCACTATGAAAACTATAAATACATGATACAGACATACACATATTCTTTTTATGCATCATCTACCAACGTCAATTCAAAAGGAACAATTTAATAAGTAAATTACTATTCATGTACAGTTTCCGTAATGGAAAATGGAAATATTGTACAGTCATGTACAATGCGTATTCGTATTCGTATTTGTACTTGCTTTCGCCTCTCTCTCTCTCTTACTCACATCCATCTATCTAAATTCTTAATGCTTAATACTCACATTTGCTTTCATTACTTTTACTTTTTGCTCCTTCTTTGCTTGATTCTTGATTCATTTCATTTCATTACTGCAATTAATTATTGGATGAAATTATTATGTAGTATAAAATTATTGTCATAAAAACATTTAATTGAGACATTTTCTTAATAATTTCATATAAAAAATAGATAATATGATCACATTTACTTTAATACTTTATTAATAATGTTCTTTACCCTTTGTTTGATTCTTATAGGCCAATTCTCAATTCTCTTTTGAACCGATTGGAGATGCTTGCAGCCAAAATTGATCGTTTAGGAGAGAATCAAATTCAAATTCAAAAAACTTTTGATACTATTGAGTCCCGTTACACTCTCTCAGCCTCACAGAATGATGAGGTGCCCATGTGTGGACGACGTGTGGAGAGAGTTCTCAGAACTTTGACTCCACTCGTCTCCCGAGTTGAAGGCTTGTGGAATGTTGTGTCTACTGCTGGAAAAATTTCAGACAGGAATTTGAACGTCTCTCCTTCCCAATTCCTTGGAGCTCCTCCAACTGACGTCCTTTTGTCCGAATCAAGGCGACAGGAAAGAGCCATTTCAGCCATCAAGAGTGACCTAAATATTCGAGTAATTATTTTTATTGTTCCATCTTTTTCTTTAATTCATAATTCATAATTTATAGGGCTGATTATAATATAATGATGGCGGTCATACAGTTGGTTCCTCATAAAAAATTTCCCTTCATCTCTGAATCATGCATAGTGTACATCATAATATAAAATTCTGCTGGTACCTTTTGCAATAGCTACATATCGTAATTCCTAATCAGTAATCAGAGTTCAATGCATTTATGAGTAATGCTCATTTTATTTTTCATGGTTTACGTACTTTAATAGGACATGCTCTATTATCTATTATATATTTTTTGGTATTTGACGTCATACGTTTTACACTTTACACTTGTATTAGTAAGTGTATATAACTTGTACACATTGTACACTCACAGTCAAGCTCAAATCTCAAAACTCAACACTTGGTTCATCATGATTTTTGTTTTTTACTTCTTTATTTCCCTTTCTTTCAACAGTGTGGTCAATATGATACTATGTACTATCTAGATACTAGATCAAAACGCTCGGAAAAATTTGAAGCTGATGAGACCACAGCTCGCAGCTTAAACATTTTTTGATTATTGTGCCTCTGATTCCTGATTCTTCCACACAGTAGAACAAGAAGACGATTGGGAGTACCTGTATATTGTATAGGCACCGTATGGAAAATGGATAATGATATACGAATGCTATACATTATCCATTATACAGTAGGAACTATTGATTAACATTGTAAATTTCTTGTACTCCTGTGTGTGGTCTCTTGTCTCTTGTCATCAACTCGAATCTCGAATCTCGAGCGCGACGTTCATCATAATAATAATAATGTATAAGAGTTTGAAATGATATGGCTCATCAAGTCAAGACAGTATAGTAAATAGTAAATGTTCTATCCCAATCAAAATCAAAATCAAAGATAGTAGATAATATTAAAAGATAAAGAGAGGGAGAAATTGTTGATTTGAGAGATTATACCATAGATAGGAGATAGTGACAACAGGAACTATTTATTACAGTATACACAACACATTATCATATATTTTGACTGTGTAAGAAATAAGAAAGATGGAGAGTCAGTTGTGAGTTGGTGAGGCTCTAATGAGGAATGTTGTGAGTTCTTCGTAATGACTACTGTGTTTTGCCTGTAGTTTGTTTGTAGTTTGTTTGTAGTGGTTACTTATACAGTGTGTGCGATATGTCTTAAATGCTGATAGTTGATGGTTGATTGTTGATGAAATTGGCCACCATGACAAATATTACGACTACAATGTACGATGTAACAGTAGAGTTTAGGCCCTTTGGCTTAACACTGCACAACGGATGGTGCTCGACAGTTGGTAGTTACTAGTGTAGTGTTAATAATGAATAATTATGAGCAGTTTACAGTATGAGATACTTTCCTGTGAAATACGGTAGCCACACTTTTGTTCTGTTCTGTGTTCTCATACTTTATTATGCATACACAGCCTTACATTAGATATTAGATTAGTCAAAATGAGGAATATGCATACTGCAGGCTAACGGCTACGTATTACATATTAAGTATTAATCATTATGTACTACATTCCACATTCTTTGAAAAATGGAAGCAAAAACTATCCCTCTACTTTGTTTTATTGAATAACCACGAATAATTACAACAAAAAACAACGTGGAACAAATGGCATTTATCAAAATGTCCACGGAAAACTACTTCATTATATCTAAATACTTTAGTTTATATAAAACAAATAAAAGCTTAGAGTTTGGAGTTTGGAAAGTAGCGAGTCACGAGTCCTTTGATCTTAATTCTTAATGTTGGATAATAAAATGGAGGAACGTGTGAAGTTTCTCTCACTATTGACTTTATCGACAGGGAAAAGAACGATACATATTAAAAGAAGGCATTAAAGAATATATTATATAGTTGATGTACATACAGATAACACAATGTTGGTGTAATTCGGTATCGGTGCAGCGTAACTGTCATTAATTTCTCTCTCTCTCTTTCGCTCTCGTTATATTCCTCCATTAAGGAAAAGATTTCACGAGCTACATATACATAGTATTTTATTACATTCTATTGGGCATTTAAATGAAAATAATGGTAGTAAAATGTATAATGTGTTTAAATTACAAATACAAAACAAATTGATATACTTAAATATATAAATGCGGTGGGTACCCGTGTTTTGCTTCCGTCTTAAACAAATGCACTACATGTATCTTGTGTGTATGCTAAAAGGAACTAACATTTAAAATGATAGTTTACAAAGCATCATTTACTCAAAAAAATTGAGGTGAGTCAAATTAGTTGATCAAAGTGCTGCAATCCTGAGCCTCCCACATTTGACTCACCCATAAGCATCTCAAGTCGCAAATATCAAAAGTTATGTTATATGAGGCCTTCATTTGACTGTGCAATGTACGTTGTACATAATATGTACAGAATATTGATAGGTAAATTCCAATGCCTAAAATTTCCAATTGAACGAAAGACGGAAAGACAGTGTTTATTTTTTGCATGGATTTCCTGCAACATTTTATTTTGTGGGACGGATTGAAGTTTTGAAAATCACCAGTCATATTATATTCTATATACTTTATATATGTACAATGTACATTATACAGGAAATCCAATTCCAATCCCAAATTTTATATAATAAAATGTAATATATTAAATGTTATGTAGTTAAGTGAACGGATGAATATCAAATATCAAATGGAATGTCAGTCGAATCCTTTCTATCCGATTGACATGTTAATCTCTATATTAATCGCTCAAGAATTCAAAAGGTAGATTACTATTACTATTTTATTATTTCCTGTGATATTCATCCATATAATGAAATATCATGATCATGGTCTGTGTAAAATGTAGACTTTGATTGGTTTTCAATTTTTAACTGCATCAAATTAATGCAAGATTGCATGTTTACTGTTTACTTTTTTACAGAGTATAGGTAATAGGTAATAGTCTTTAGAGTTGAGAGTGCATGTGCATGCGTATATTATACTGTACATTATATATATGTACAGTAGTGTTTATGTACGTGTCTGGAGGTACTTAAACTTTTAAATGCAGTCAAACTGCAATAATACAAATTATTACTATGAATGATCATGAATCGTACAATTTAGACAGTTGGAATAAAGAAGTCAAAGTATTGATAAGTAAGTGAGCATATATACAGCATAATTATCTGTAATAACCTTTTCAGACATCAATGACCTGACTCTGAAATGAAATGAATAATGAAGAATGAAGAATGAAATAAATAGGACTAATAGACTAGACGTTATATCTACCATTTCAATTGTCTAGATCCATGTCTTTTTCCATTATATAATATTTAATATTTAATCATCATAACTGTAATTGGTATAATTGTTATTAAGTTGGCATAGTCTGTCGTCTATAGCCTATAGATTGTAGATCATAGAACGTGTACTTTGTGCACTGTGCACTCATCCGCTAGACATGCACAATATTGCACTTTTGCATACACAGGGCGGATCGAATATCGAATAACAAATGACAAAGCCCAAGATACAAGAGTAAATAGTAAAATCCTCAAGATTATAATTATCATAAATATGTTGTAATATTGCATCTATTGAATTAATTTCTTGCAAAATGGTGTAGAACTACACCTCATATCATGTATGATACATGATACATGAAATGTAATATACAGATAATGCATCGTTAAATAAATAAAAAAGTGTAGGTAGTGCTTTGTAATTTGTTGTTCTCAATGAAATGGTCAGTGTATTATTGCCTCTATACTCTGTACTCTATACATCTAGTCTATTTTATTACGTATTATATTTCACGGTAGTTTATTTCAAGTTTCAAGTCCATCAAGCATCAAAATACCTGTACTTTATATTTATTTTTTGGTCATTTAAATTTGATATCACTTCAAAATGTCATTTGATATGGGATACAGTGCAAAACATGAACATTAAAACATGATACGACGTCTCTCCAAACTCCAAGCTCCAAACACACGACAGACCAGAATTGCTTTTATATGAGCTTTTATATACAAGTAACAACTAAAATAACAACCTTTTTATTATGTCAGAATATTATTGTAAATTGTAATGATGATATTTAATATTTTTTATAGATGAATGTTATGTATTTACTCTGATTTTTGGTGATGACAAAATAATTGAGATTCCAATTAAATAAACGATTGTATTAAAGCGTAACTGACAACACTATTAAGAATTAAGACGATTAATTTTATTTGAAATGAAAAGTGATACAGGTTTTGATGAGTGAATGATATGAATATGAACATGAATATTGATGCCGACATAGAATATAGAATATAGATCACATATAGAGTTGTCCACATTGAGATTTCATATGCTTGTCACTGGTCAAGATCATTCTTTTTTTTTAGTTCTTTATGCTGTACTCTAATCATTCCAATCAGTGTAAAGAAAGTAATAATATCAAATACTTGATGAGATTTTTATACATGTATAATGTATAATGTCTTAATTTATGTAAAGACGTTAGAGAAATTGTTACACAGCCGCTTTTAATTTGAACTAATTATGTACCAACTACAAACTACAAATCTATTTGACATTTGACACTGGACAGCCATAATCAGCAATGATAGGTAATTTAATTTTAATCAAATTAAAATAGCACGGACTGCATATCAAATCTCATTTGCATTCCCATTTGTTAAAGTCCATAGACCTTTGCTTGTTTTATTGGAGTGAATCAGAGTCAGAGTCAGTGTCAGGGCAGGCTTTTTGCACATGTATTGTGTACTACAGTGTAACTGAAAACCTTCTTCACACTGTACCTTGTACTTAGTACTGGTGGCTGGTAAGAGAATCAACAATAATAAGTTTGATCGTGAGTAGAAAATCATCCTATTGTCACTTTTACTTGAATGTTGTGCATCTTTGAACGCGTATGTATAATATCTTGTGTGTCAGCAAATCAAAGATTTGAATGAGAAACGAGATTGATGAAAATGAGAAAACATCACTCTTTATAATGAATGAGTGAATATGAGTGATCACATGGTAATGATGATCTGATATCTTTTTAGTTTTTAGCCATGTCATTTTTCTAACCTCAACCTTCCACTGCATTCGATTCGACCTTCCACTGATATGCATGGATTTCTCCTGTATGATTACAAATTACACCTGTTGTACAGATTACAGATACTCTGCATTTTTATAGTATCGGCAATGTACAATTGAAAAATTTGGGTTAAAATATCAGCTGAATTACGATTTACGATTTGAATTGGTTAAAAGTCATTAATATCAACTCTGTTATGATTTAAGATACATTTGTTTTATGTGTATACTAAACACTGAGAAAAATGTTAATTCTTTCTTTAAAGTTCTTTATGTACTGTCAGGGAAAGTAGTACAAGTAAAATGGGAAGATTTGAGAATTTCTTTCCAAAAATTTACTATGCGTGTGACTCAAGAAGAATTAATATTCCAATTTCCAACATAAAATTGAAAACATTAAAAGATGAACTTTTAAGAATGTGTAAAAAACTTTGTTTTTACTTTTCTATGTTCTAGTCAAGGTCGGTATTTACTATTTGCACAAAAGAGCCAAACAAAATTATGCCTAAAGCTAAGGAAAATCAATAAGACTGGCTGGCGTGTAATGTGTGAAATGGCAACTTTTTTTTTTATTAAAACAAGATTTTTCTTCCACAATGTTTTCTAAAGTGTAAAGTGTTTGCGTGTGTAGAAATTCCTGTTGTCATTGAATTTCGTATTGACACTTTTCAGTGATAAAAAACCAAGACAAAAAAATCCAACGTGTTATACATTTTACATAATTATATAGTTTATAGTCTTGATTCTTGATCCATCAAATGTCAATTCAGAAGTCACAAGTCACAAGTTAGAGCTCACAGTACTCAATGCTTAATATTAAAATCTTGGATTTAACAACACTAAATGGGAAATGAACCAAAATCTCAATCTCAAAGTCAATCAAATGTCAATGATTTTTTTATTGATCTGATTCTTTGATTTGTTCAGTAATATGTACCATAAACGGGCAATATTATTTGTTGTGCTTTCTACATATTTTTCTTATACAAGGAATCTTTGTGTCACATCCCAGTGTATAATATGGAAATAGTTGATAATTGACCTGATTCTCTGAAGATTAGATCAAATCATATCAGTCCAAATAAGATCAATAGTGAAAAGGTATCACATCCTTGAAATTATGATGCATAGTTGTTACTTATATAAGAAAATATTGACAATTGACCGGCTGACTTTGAAAAGTGGGATATTAATCATAACAATTAACAATATTTTCATGAAAAAAGAATTGATGCAAAAGGATAAAGGATATCAAGATGAAACATGTTACACACCAAGAATATTATTGAATATTGAACCTATTATATATTTAAAAAAATCATAGTGTAAATGCTCTTGAGTTTTGAATTTTGAGCTTGAACACTTCATGTTCCTTGTAAAAAATCATCCTGTTTTTTTCTATTGTCAACTCCAGTATCAGTTGTCAGTCAGAGTCATGGAATCACATTTATGAATTTTAAATATTTATGTTTCTTTGTTTTTTTTACTATTTTTACAGAGCTCACAAATCATGACAGAACTTCACCAAGTTGAGGACTTGCTCACTACCAACATTCGGAAACAAAACGCTCCACCTCAACTCATCCAACCAAGCTCCATCGACCAAGCCGATCAATTGGCCACTGTAGAGAATAATAATGATGTCACATTCCAAGAATCCATCCAGGGTGTTGGAACTTTGTCTAATGGAACTCGAGTGCCCGCTGTCGTCTTCCCCTCAGTAAAAAATAAACCAATTTCTGACTCTGCAAATATGGACGGAGCTGAAGCACTTCTCAGTGGCGTAAGTCAAATTAAAATTTTGTTACTGATTTCAATTTC
The DNA here is from genome assembly GCA_019776565.1 of Sminthurinus signatus. Classification (NCBI taxonomy): domain Eukaryota; kingdom Metazoa; phylum Arthropoda; class Collembola; order Symphypleona; family Katiannidae; genus Sminthurinus; species Sminthurinus signatus. The sequence goes on along the minus strand of JABASP010000821.1, from coordinate 22,403 downwards.
TGTCTAATTAGTGGAGTGTGATTAAAGCGTCTTTTTCTGCATTACATAAATTTTGTATATTGAAACTTGAAACAAACAAAAAGTTGCATATACTACGAAACATTGCATGTGATAACAACTAACGGCAACACATAAATATTTTGGCAGGTAGCACGAGATCCTACATGTTACTTGCTACGTGCTAAATCTTATACATATTTGTATTTGTATATTTACATCATTGATCCTTGTGATTCGCATGTTTTCTGTTTCATGTAGTTTTCTTATCATAATAAGCTGTGGCGAAAGATATTAGCGAAATGTTGAGAATTCCTGAAATCTCAAATCACCACATTTTTTGAAAATTATTAGATTTGAAAAGCACACAAATCGACAAGTATTTACTAATACAATATACGATGCTATGCCCATTTTCCATAAAGATAAAAAGATGACTATTCCGTAACAACTTACAACAATAAACAAAATCAACAAGATACTTACATGATACAAGATGCTAGTAAAAATATAAAATATGCGAATGAATATTCATTGACATTTTTTGTATTCTGTATTCTGTAGCAAGGCTACATAAACTTTATTTTTTGATAGGAGGAAAAGATTAGGAATTTTTAACTAGAACCAGTCACAGCTACAATCTATAGTCTACAACGATTGACACAATAAAGACAGTAGCTTTTTTATTGTAACATCGTGACTCAAGGAATGTTAAATGTTATACAACTAATATGTTGCAGGTTGTACACTGTAGACTGTAGATTGTCGACTGTAGATAGTTCATGATTTCGCAGTAAATCAATAAATAAGTATTAGTAAATCAGTTTACTGATTTGTCTCTTTTCCTTCTTCTGGTATTTTCTTTTCATCATAATTTTAACGTTGAGAGGACAAATGTAGACTTTTGAAACATTTTCTTGTAATTTACAATGTTTTTCATCCATAAATATACTACAAACAAATGCTTCAGTCACACGAGTCAGAATTCAAAAGAAAGTAGTTCATAAATTTTAATTTCCTACCTCAAGTTTGAAGTTAAACTTGATATAGAATATAGATAGATAGATTGCATACTTGTTATTTGAAGTACATTTCCTTACATACTGTAAAAATGTTATTCTTCATCTTTCATGTTTCTCATCTTCATCTTCATTTTGACTCCGCGGCGAAAGAGTTTAGGCTAAATAAATAATACATGTGTGTACAGTGTACAGTGTACACGAATAGAATGTAAATTTCATCATTTGTCGTCAAAGAGAGCTTCTCTTTACGTGCTATATTATATCAGCTTCATTTGTTATATTACATTCCATTCAGCCATTCAATCAGTAAGATGATTTGTATGAGTGTTGTTACACTAATTTAAAACGTACTCGTAGGAAAACTGTTTCCGTACTCATGTCTACATACATGTAGGTATAAGATCATTTCTCCTCTCCACATTGTACAATGTACAACGTACATAATATTTAATTTTGATCACTTGGGAGATGAATTGAATTGACACATTCAAATCATGTTGAGTCGTTGAGAAAAGAAGTAGTCGATATAATAATGTACTATAAATTAGGAGTATAGAGTATAGACTATGTACGATGTACGTATAACCAAAATTCATGTAGAAAATTGCACATTGTCTGAAGTTTGAGGGTGAGAATGAATGTAGATTTAGTGTAAGTGTGTGATGAAGGAAATGATGCTAAATATTTGGGCGTCCACGTACACATATGTACACACCGTATACTAAGTCTCTCCTACAAAAATCATTATTTTCCTAATAACTAATAAGTATACGTATTACGTAGTATTACAAATACAATACTTAGGCAAGCCTTAAACTGACAAAGACTTGCAGTCCTGGTGTGCTTGATAAAATGCCTGGTTAAATAACTACATTTCAATCATCAATTTCCCACAATACAAATATTCTATGCTGTTCAGTGCACAATGTACAATGCATAATACAAAATATGTAGATTGTACTTGCAAAACCAAAATCAATGAAAGTGACAGTGGATGAAACTTGCTTTCTATACTCAACGGATACAAGTTGTTCGTACTTGTGCAAATACTTTAGTATCTATCTACTACCGACTTTAATCTGAAGAAGATACGAATGAAGCACAACGCATAAATAAATTGAGCATCAAACTTCAAACTATGTCGTCACTTTCATCACATACACACACTCAAATACACAAATGCAAAAGTGCAAACAATCAGTCGGCTAGACAATTAATGTTCGTGTTCCGTATTCCGTATCTATAGTACATACAGCTCCTCTACCTTCCACCCAGTATTATTATCAGTATTATGTATTATCATTGATGACGAAAACCTTTATTACCTAAACGATACATATCATGCCTTAGGAATTGCAATCTTTGTAGAAAAGAAGGATCATAAATTATAGAATCCTGATTCTTATCTTTTCACCAGGCCCTTGTACGAATTTTTTGTGAATTTTAATGGCCATGATTCTGTTTAGTTTCCGTTTGTCAAAATTATTGCATCTGATATTATCTAATACAGATGTCGTCTGTAAACTGTAAACTGTATAGTTTAAGGATTTAAGGTTAATTCCATAAGGGATAAAAGTTAACATTTTAGCCGATGACTAATGACCTTCTTCATACGCATAATATAAAATATGAAGTGCATGGAAATGTACATAGATTAATAATTTAGAATTAAAATTGTGGTAGAAAATTCCGATTTCAACGAAAGTCGAGAAAACATTAAGCAAATTGTATATATTGCGTGTGTATGTAGTATGTAGCGTTGAAAAATATAGTTGAGAAACACAAACAGTGGTAATCATTTATACTTTTTCTGATAATTTAAACCAATTTCCTTCGTCTCTGTCTACAACATATTGTGTGTAAACTACACTGAAGAAAATCAAGAAAGTTGATCTTTTTTATTGAAGAAAGAAGAAAGATTTTAATAGATTTTACTTGGGTTACTTTTTAAAATTCCAATACGAATTTTTGACCGCAACCAATTTCACAGTAGCCAATCGCCAATACTTCTACCTTTTGTCTTCCATCTAATCGGTTCATTAACTTTAATAAAAATTTCCATGTCGCAGAAAGTGTACATTGTACATGAACAAACAGAAATAACCTTTGGCTATACACCGTTCTTTGCATATTGTTGACAAACTGTATAAACAGAAACAGCAGCAGCAGCAGCAGTTGTTAGAATTAGTTGAAATGCAAGAAATTGAAAGAAAAAAACATGTAGAGTCTAGAATTGTCGAGTTCATAAAAATGGAAACTGCTGTTTCATTTTGTTCAATTAAGTACAAAGAAATCGAAGAAATGCACTTGTGGTAGCGACTTTCATGTGGTTCACTCGACAAGCGTTAAACATGTGTATGTACAATGTAGAATGTACCATCTACAATCTACAGATTGAAGATGAGGTTGTTGTGCTCTATGCTCTATACACGAACTGTTCCTCCTTGTAAACAAATAGAGGAGAGAACAGAGGAAATTTTTTATGGGATTGTTAGTTTATTTATTTATTTATTTAGATATACAAGTTTGATGTTTGATGAAATGTAAACATCATAAACGGATCAAAAAAAATACAAGAAGGAAAAAAAAGGTTCATACTTGTAACTTGCATGACGTCCAGTAAGTACAATGTGAATTTTGTATACTTGTATACTTGTTAACAACCTACACGTACAAATTGAGTGTAACCTCAACGCGTGTCCACTCTGCTCTGCTCTGCAGTCTGCAGTGCACATCTTGGTTCTTGATTCTTTCTGCATTATGCACTTTGTGTTTTGTGTTGTGTGTGAGAGTAAAACAAGTGTAGATGTTTTTATTAGTGTTCCTCTTTCTCCACTTTTTATATGATCTTGTGCATTGTGCATCATATATCATTTAGGTATTTTGTATACTCTAGACTCTAGACTTTAGACTCAATGAAAAAATTGAAATTGAAAATGCATAATAATGATAACAAAAATATCAAGCTTATACACAATACACGATACATACATACATAATGCGTACGGTCTACGGACACAGCGTACTTACTGCATACTGCATACTGTGCTGTTTTGTCCTCTGTACTTTACTAATAGATTTCTATACATTACACATTGAGTTTTTCGCGAATTCATTATTATCATTACTGTCGTACTATAGAGATTTGAGATTCAAGATTGGAGGAAACCTGGTCTATTAGTTCATCTCCAACGTGGAACCCATCATATCATGTACAATGTACAATGTACATCTTCAGCTCATCATCATTTTTATCTATGAACGAGTAACGCTTCTACATTTTTCTGTACATCAAATCTTCTTGTTGGTGTCAAAAATTGTCCAATTCCCTCATAAATTTCAACCACTGTCCAATACAAAAGACCAAAAACCAAAGATAGAGGAGCAAATAGAATGGATATCATGTTGAGATTCTATTTCCTTATATCTCTACAATTTTTACATTTCCATATATTATTTAAATGTACATATTGAACATTGAATAGGAACAATGAAAATGAAAATGAATGTAAACTTACTTCATTTTCACATGGTGTTGATAAAGATAAAGATTATGACTGTGATTATGATTATGATTAGGTCATAGTCATAGGTAATATCATGTTATGGTATAAAAACCTTTTACATAATATGCATTGACTCTTGACTCTTGACTGTTGACAACCTGACCGTTGAGGATGGGTTGATGAAAAGTAGACAAAGTAAATATGTTACGTGAAAAAGTCAAGAGGGGGGGGGGGGGGGAATTAACATGCCTTTTTTGCCATAAATGTTGTCTTTTGCATGAACAAGAATGAGAATTAAATGACATAACTTATCAAGTCCATGATGATGATGATGATGATGATGATGGTCATCATCATTGTTGATATTATGCACTGTATCTTGTGTACTTTTGAATTTGATTCCGTTGTTCATGTATAAATTTTCCACTTTGTGATAGTACATGAGGAGACTTTTGGAGAAGAAAATATAACTAGTTAAATTTAAATTAAATACATAAAAATAGGTCATATTCAATATTTACTGTTTATGATTTGCTGACATTACGATTACAATTGTGATGTCGATAACGATAATAAGTAAAAAAACAAAATCTAAACAGTGTTTCACGTACACACACGAAAAACATAAACAAACAAACAAGTACATAAATAAATGAAACTTCCTTAAATGTTAAATGTACGCTGATAGAAAATACAAAACACGCAACTCACGTAACTTTGTTCATTTGTTGAATCTTGAATCTTGGAGTTTGGAGTTTGGAGTGTTCAAAATTCACAATGACCTGTGAAATTATAAAAAAGTCAACACATAACTCATCTAGTTCATTAGTATTTTGTAAGTCCAAACTTCAAACTATTTTTCACTCTCAGTAACTGGTAACTAGTAACCAGTCCACAAACATACATGCACGTAAATGTTAAGGAGTTGAAAGCATCTTGTAAATAACTAAATGAAGTGTAGAGCAGACAGTTAATTTCATTTTTTTTACAAGTGTGAGTGTGTGTGTGTGTTTGTAATGTGTAATCCTACACTTTTAACTTGTCATAACCGTAATAAAATAATTGCTTACTGTAATTCCTTGTAATTGATTCTCAAGTTCATGTTAACGAAACCAGAGAAGGAGAAAGAAGGAAAGAGAGGAAAAGTATTGTGAACGTGTGACAACTTTACTTTGTTGGTGCTGGTGCTCAACATTTATTTTAGTATGTGTGTGTGACTTTTGTACATTGTACGATGTACGATGCACTTATGTTTATGCTTAAAGGTGTAATTTATGACTTTGTGTATCTTTTCATGCTGATGACAATAGAATAATACATTTTAAATATTGTAGAAACACCTTCTTCTTTTTTTTCATTCTTCTTGGACTTGGTCAACTGTTACAGAATCAGAGTAGCCATATTTGAAAAATATCTATTTCACTTTTCATCTCATCTCATCTTATACAAATTATGATTATGTGTTATGGTTCTGTTTTTTTTTCATCTCTCTCACATTATATTGCATTAGACTGGATGATCTAGTGATATTGTGATTATCATTATGATTATGATTATAATTTTTTATCCTTCACGCTACAAACATACTTACAATATTTATCTATGTTTGTTTGTAGTTTGTAATGTAATTGTACACTGAATGCTCAATGCTCATAATAATTTTTCCAATAAGGAGAGGTTCTATTAAAAATATTCATATCTAATAAATTCTTGTTACTTTTCTATACATTCACACTTTCATAAATTTGAGATATATGTGACATGAACATGCTGCTTTACTTTACTTTTGAAAATTGAAAAGGTGAAGAAAAAAAAAGATGCACATGAAATATGAAATATGAAATACACACAAGTCACAAGTTTCAAGTAGGGACAAATCCAGATAATTAAAACAAACTATAAAGTACACACACATCCTGTCAACCAAAACTAAATGTAAAATTATAAGACATGCGATACGACATAAGGTATCTAATATACTTGTATTATGATTATCAATAATATTCCATATTCCATATGATCGTTATGAAACTCTGAAACCAAAAAAACATGTCAAAACTGCAGTGTATATTTTGATAATAAAAAAGAAGAGTGAGAAAATGTGTAGGAATGAAAATGAAAATGATAGAAAATAAAATCATTTAAGTAATTTAGAGTTTCCTACTTATTACTTATTATGTCTTTTAATTTTCTATAAAGTTGCACGTAGAATTTAGAGTAAACAACTGTGTAACATGTAATAGATATGTAATCAATTACTAAATTGGGAAAAAGTACTAAATCCTAAATAATATCATTTAGCATCTAGCTCAAAGCTCAAACACGCTTTTGTCACTGCACTCCTTTTTCTTCCTGTTCTGCTCTCTGTTCTTTGACATGGCATGTACGTCGTAAATCGTAATGATATAATAATACATAATGAAAAAAAAAGTTGAAACGGTACAAAGTATGTGTAGTTTTTTCTTGTCGTAATTGAAGTGAAATTAGAATGACTTGACATTTAAAGAGTATCTACGATCTACGACCACCAACATGCACCATACCATGTCCCACACGCTTTAAGTCATAAGTTGTAAGTTGTAATCAGTAGTTACATTTCTGGGAACTGAGAACTGCCAATACAAATACAGATATAGTTACAGTTACAAATACTATGCACTGAGATGAGATGGATAGAAAATTGAAAATCAACTTTTATTATTTCGCAATCCATAAAATGTACAGACGAATTTCCTACGGCGTAAGCAAAAAATAGTTATGCTAAAATATTTTGTACTTTTTGACGCATTTAGGTCTGGTAGTTTTATTTTAAAAGTTTATTCTATCAAAAACTGATCATTGTAAACTATACACTGTACATAAAACAAACACATGTAGTCTAGCCAAAGAAAAAGCTGATTGGAAATGAAGTTTACTAATTAACTAATTTTCTCAGCTTGTTCTTGGCAGTCAGTTCAAAGGCTATACAAATATATCAAAAATCAAAATACTGTACAAATACAATACGAACAATTAGTTAAACACTGATTAGCTTGTTCTGCATTAATGTTGAGTGCTGAATATTGAATAGTCTAAAACGTCTGTGGTCTCTGATTTGGTTTATTTTTCTTGTCTTTATTGTTACTTGATTTTTAATGCAGTCACATTCATTTTTGAAAAGGAAGATTTAAAGTTTTAAATGAAATGGAATGGAAATTGTGGATACAAACACAAATGTACAACAGACAAGACACAAGAGTAATTATTATAAATTTTTTTGTCTTTTGTTATTTTTTTCGCAACCTTTCATTAACATAGGAATGTTATTTTTTTAAACAATGTAGAAAAACACAGGAAAATTCCTCCACGACTCCTCATCTAAATGAACAAATGAATGAATGAATGAGTGATTGTTAAGTTATGTATATGATGCATGAATGACAAGATGTAACTATGTAACTTTGTACCTCTATGATGAAAAAATCCGACGAAAATGGAGTATTTGTGACTTTCTTGTTAATTAAATGCTGACCTCACATAATTTTGTTTGATATTTTTTTCCACATTTCTTGTAATTTCTTATTGTTCTTGCGGTGTGAGGATTGAGGATAGACGATAGATGTGGACGATGGGCCCAACCTCAAGTCTCAAGTGAATCATAAAGTTTCACTATCGACTGTTACTGTATCGACGTTCGACATGAGCGTTGAGCATTGAGCATTGAGCATCACATCCCAATTAAATCTTTTCACTTAGCTAATCCATAAAACTGTCTACTTAAATCATGTAGCATGCACAATGTACAGATTGCGTACAACGTACAATGTATAACAGAAGAAACATAATATTATGCATATTACATATACATTTATGCTTTTGTGTACGTGTGTAAGATTCTCTCTCTCATCTCTCATCAATTCATTCAAATGTCTGAGGAGTTTTGAGGAGAAATCTTAAAAATCTGTAAATCCTGGTAGTGCTTTATAGCTTTTAGCAAAATATTTATGATGCATGTGTACATGTGTACAGTGTACAGTGTACATGCAAACAATCTTGTAGATATTGACAGTCTAGGTAAAATACAGGCAGAGATGGATAGATGAGTAAACCACAAACCACTCAGCCACATGGCAATGTGTACATACAGGAAAAATGTTCATTTCGATTTCAATTTTCAAATTTTTACAATCAGCATTATTCCTTCGTTATGTGTTATGTGTACATTTTAGATTGTACGTGTGTTCATTTACCTACCAAATTTAACGGTCATTGCATGTTTGAATTTTGAATGTATCAGAGTTCAGTGTATTAGTTTATTGAGCCTCTAGTTGATTTTCTCTGATGTTGATATTCTGTTCTTTGCAAAATTGTAAGAAACACATGCATGCGAATTACTCTTATTTTGTATTTTCTACATATGTGAAAAATTAAGGCAAAAATATATCTATAAACAACGAAGATTACATTTATCTTGCTTTGTGCCTGCATACTGCATACTGCTTAAATGATAGTCCATGTATTCAAAATGCTATTAAGCCTTTTTGTACTTGCTTCTGTATTCATCACATAAAACATAAACAATGAAAGATATGAGTTTTATCATCAATAAGAGCTTATTAAAAGTTCAAAATTTTTCAACCTCAGGTTGAAAGTCAGAGAAGCTCAAAACTCAAAGCTCAAAATGAAGAATATCATTATCTTTATATTTTCTTATTCTCCATTTTTGCAAAATGAAGTAGTTTACAGATTGTGTTAAGTATCATGAGTTTTACTATGATGAGGATTCAATGAATATAATAATATTATAATGACAAGATAAAATGTTATAAAAGCATGTCCATCTTATTTCTTTGTTTTGTTTTTCGTTACGTGTCACTACTCACTACACTATTGCTCTTTGGGCATACGATTTACAGGTTTCATATTATTTATGAACGTAATTGTTCTGTGTCTAGTGTCTAGTGGACGGTTGGCCAGAAAAATGTTGTGATATTTGATACTAACCAAAAATAGAGATCATAAACTACGCTCATATTTTAAACATATTATACGTATACATACACAAGATGCAACAAAGCCCATCAACGTCCAAAGTACATATATTGCTTTTCCTGTCAAATTAATGGCAAACAATTCAAGAAAACGTCAAAATAAATGCATGTTGTGTAGGGTGAAAATAATAAAAAAGGACTTTTTTGTCACATATTTATTCTCAAATTTAAAGACTAAATACTTGTACGATATATGAAATGTAGGCAAGTTTGTGTTTTTTGTTCAGAGAAAAAACCTGTGATGCAGCTCCCTGTACAGTGTACAGTGTACAGTACATTATTGTATTAGATTGTGTATTGTGAATTGCAATAATGTATTTATCTCTAAACTGAAGAAAGTGTCTGTCATTGATGTCATTTCCCATCTTTTAGCTCATAAAACATAACAATAATGCATAATATTTCATATGTACTTGTTCCTTGTGTTAAAGTAGCAATATATACAATATTATGTAGTATTATGAGAAGATTGCCAAAACAAATCACAGGTCAAATGTTTTGCCTTTTAATTGTAATGCATTTACAAACTTTGGTGCATCAGTTTAGGGAAAATGTGAGGAAAAGTTGAGGTGACATAGGCTATAAATATGATGTGTTTTGCATTCATTCATGTTCAAAGTTGCATTTTTGTAGAATGTTAAATGTTGTAAATTGTAATGTCTCAACATCAACACTTGAACCATAATACATAATATTATAGCAATGTTTCATACTTTTGTGATTGCCTCTTCTTCTTCCCTTTAAAAACAAGAATGAGATGATATAAAACTAAAAAAGAAAGAAGGAGAAGGATCGTAAAATTAATTGAAAAATCCTAACAGTAGCAGTATACTTTAATAAAATGATGATAATTTGATAGTTTCAAGTTTCAAAATGTAACCAGATAAAGACATTTTTCACCCACGAACATAAAAAAAACACACAATAGTGAAGAAGAAACATTTTTATGTCATGTTTGATGCTTCATGTTTACGGCTACAAGCTACAAGTATAAAGTATAAGAACATAAAGTAAAGTAAAGTTGACGCTTCTTCTACTTGTATCTTCTATCTATATTTTGCATCAATGAAAGTTATGTAAAAAATGTTTTGCCATTCTGCTCATTGGATTATGTAATAATATTTATACACATTTATGTATATCTATATAAGTATTCTTTCTGTTTTGTTTTTCAGTCTGGACAAACGGGAAATTCGTGTGCCGAACTGTTACAACAAGGACACCGGCGATCTGGACTCTACCATTTACGTTTACCTGGAGCCCGCTCATCGTTTTGGCAATTGTTGGTCCATTGCGATCAGGAATCTTCCGGCGGTGGCTGGATGGTAAGGATTTTACCATTTCTAGTGATATGTTTGGAATTTTCAACTATACAATTAAAATCGAACATCATTTTTTCCATTTTTTACCATGTACATAGGTAATTCAACGAAGAGCGGATTTCGGTGAACCACGTGAAAGTTTCCACAGGAATTGGGTTGAATACAGATCTGGATTTGGAGACCCCGTCAGAGAAGTTTGGATGGGTAATGTGAATCTTCATCTCCTCACTACTGCAGAAGATCAAGTCCTCCGTATTGAATTGGAAGATTTTGATGGTGAAAAACGTTATGCTGAATACTCTACTTTCCGAGTAAGCCTTCAATAATTTTGCATACAGAGTGTACACAATGGAATTACTTTTTTTTTGCATATTATAGGTTTTATAAAAAAGACGTTGCGTACAAAATATGTATGAAATATAAAGCAAAACATGTGTGGGAAGAAATTTCAATATAGTTTGTCCATCCATGTAGACATCAGACAAGATAACGTGAAGCACTTCTTGTCCACATTTTTTAGTATAAATAGCCAAAAGCTAATTTTCATAACATATAACATAGAATGAACTTTACATATCCAAATAAAAAGGGAAGTGTCTCTCAACTCTCAATAATCTAGTGTCTAGTGGTGATTTACAGGTAAATTGAGAATGAAGTAAAAAAAAAGAATATTTACATGTGGTTGACTTTGAGTCGCCTCTTTCTGTCGCCGATCTCCAATTAAGTATAGCCCTATGAAATATTTAACAAGACATGCATCTACGTATATACACATTATAAAAAGATAGGGAAAATCCAAATACGTAAAGATAGATGTATAAAAATAAAAGATAGAGTTGCTCTTTTTCACACATGACATTGCATAGTCACTGTTCACTAAAAGTTAGCGAAAAGCTCTGTGAATTCAACATGGAAATTACTTTGTATTATGATATGTATTGTGTATACATATAAGGCGGTCGAGGAACGGTTTCGTTTTAAGTTTTGACTTAAGCCTCAATCGGAATTAGATGCAAAGTAGATCTTGCACTTTTTCATTTTTAGTTCATGTACATTGTACACTGTACGTGGTAGTAAATAGGATGTGTAATGTGTAAAAGTGATATGTGAATCCTGTATCCTAGAATGATACAAAGGTAAGCGGAAAATCTGACGCAAACAATAGACAGACAAAACCAAAATCAGTGACCAATAAACTTGAAAGTAATGTGAAAAACTTCATCAATGCAGTTTTATATATAGAACATGTCTAAGAATGTACAATATATAGACTTGTTTTTTTTATACAATTTTAGATATTATAAATAATGGATGCAATGAACTGAGATGAGTCAGGTGAATTCATTGCCAATGGCATTGACTGACTTTTGTAGAATATGGAGATGAGCTATGTATGCATCTGTATATACTTATAGTGTATATTTTTGTAACTTGTTTTACATTTGATTTTCGTTATTTATATATAAAGCAACATCCATTTTATCTATATATCCAAAGTATTAGGCTTCAAACTCAGTTTTTGGTTGCTGTATATATATATATTTTTACTTTTTAATAGGTTGTACATTGTACATGAATTGTGGTTAGGACACTGTGGATTGAGTATCATGTAGATTATTATAGATTAGGTTTTTCAGTTACTAGGATGGGATTTGTTATGTGTCTCTTATTTTTTTGAGGTTTGATGAGAAATCCAATTTTGTTTTCATTACGCATATTCAGCTCACTGTATATATAAGAATATACAGTACAATAATATACACAGCCCCGCAAAAGTGCGTCAGCAATTATTATTATGTATAGTGAATTTCACTGCGTAAAAGGTTAAATTGCCCTTAATTTAACTACATTTTCAAGAGAAATTCAAGAGAAAAGAGAAATATCCATTGTATATTGATTGGTATTTGTGTTTTTATTCAGGTTGCTTCTGAATCTGATGGTTTTCGTCTTGAAGTTGGAGGATACAGTGGAGATGCTGGTGATGCGTTATCTGATCCCTGGTATGGTGCACATGGTTCTGCATTCAGTACACATGACAGAGATAATGATAGATCATCCTTAAATTGTGCTTCCATGCTCAAAGGTAATTGACTATTATTATTATTATGAATGTCACATACATGATATGTATGTACATTTTGCATAAGCAGAAAATATCTATAAATGTCTCAACTGATTATAATAAAATAACATATGTTTGTAAATTCTTCTTTTTTCAAAAAATACACTATTAGGTGGTTGGTGGTGGAAATCATGTGGTAGAGGACTTAATGGTCTTTACTTTGACACTCAACAACCCGATTCCGCACTAGCTCGTCAAGGCATCGTTTGGTTCAGATGGAAGGTAATTGTCTTAAAGTTCAAAGGTTTACACATTTCCTTTTGTGTCTGTATGATATGTGCATGTGTGTGAGAGATACAGAGAATGAATGACAGAAAATACGCAAGTAAGTGAATGAATGATTGATGACAATTTTGATGAGAGAAAATATGTATGTATGTATGTATGCTTGTGTTGTGTGACTGGTACTACGTAAGTAAATAGATCAAATATAATATTATGGTATACTTAATACATATTATGTCTTGATTGTGTAAGTGATACATTGCTTTTTTCTTCGTTTATTTAAAAACAGTTTCGCTTTTATGATTTTGCTTTGATTTGTTTTTTTTTTTTTAGTAATGTCTAAACTGTTTTTGAATGCAATAAAAATGTTTTAATTTGTTTTCTTAATAATCCATATTTTAGGGATGGGATTATACTTTGAAACGAGCAACAATGATGATTCGCCCAAAGAGCTTCCGACCTCAGAATAGTACATCAACCCTGTAGAGACCACTGTACAGACTACATAATATAATATACATTATACATGCATAAACAATGTATAAACAAAATGCATGCACAAACAAAAGTTTTTTTTCATAAGAAATGCAAAGAAAATCGAAAAAAATGAATCAGTTTAGCAACAAATATTTTACCGAGACTATTTTGTATTTTTTACACTAATATGTAATGTTTTTTAATAATGCTAAAATAGTTGTTTTTTTTGCTGTCTTTTGTACTGATTACATAAAGTGCAAGAGTGTGAAATCCTGAACCAAAACAAACAAACCCAAATGTACTTTAAATAAATATATATATATATATATATATTATTGTATAACATGTTATGTATACCTGTTTAATATTATAGAGAAAACAATATGTTATTATATGTCTTATGCCAATGTATTATAATATTATATACAGCCTTTTTTTAAAAAGTTAAAAAAAAACGAGAAAAAAAAATGAACCTTGTGCATATATATAACAGAACCAGAGGATGAAGAAAGAAATTGAAATGTAAATGAACAAATGCCGGAAAATTTACTATCAATCGTTTAACATGCATATATATATAATGTACTATAGTACATTGCAGTTTATAAATATAAATATTAAATATTACGTTTATAATTTACCTTTATATGTATTATTGTGAAATATTATGTGTAAAAATATTATTGTGTTATTTGTGTGTACATATATATATACGTTATACCCAGCTCCCTTTTTTTGTACTTTCTTTGTATATATTAAGTATATGTATATAACACAAGTAGGAACCGTTTTTTTGAACATATTTTTGTTGTCTTACCATTTGATTACTGTTTACACACATGATTTACATATATATAACATATACACATACATGTATACAATACTCAAACACACATCAACACAAAACAAATATACATATAAAATATACATAACATGTACACATAAAACATTGTAATGTATTCAAAGAAATGTTATACTAATATATAATAAGTTGAGAAAAATAAAAAGATCAAAGAGGCGTAAACTTTAAATATTATGAAAAAAGTCGTATGAAAAATTACTACTACGTGTGTTTTCATTTTAGATGCATGATATATTAATGTCATATTATTGCATATATATATACTATCATACTTATTCGACAATGTGTTTTTATGACCATGTCCAATTATGAGCACATATTTATATCTTATGATACTTATAAAAATCACAACTGTAAAATTTTTTAAGCACATCATCATAATATGATACTCAAATTTTATTTTGTTCTTTTAAAACGTACATATTTTTTTTTTCAAAAACAGAGTACAATTTTCTTGCATAAAAAGTCTGATTATGAATTATTATGATATTACACAACTTCTTACACATCTGTATATATGTAAATATTTGAATTTTGCATTCGTATTAAATTGTCATTCTATTAAATCTAATGAAAAAATTTAGAGGTAATTAATTCATTTAAAAGTTTTAATCATGATACATAATACATAACAAGGATATAGTATAACAAATAAAGGTTGAGGAAACAAAAACTGTAAACGACATTGAGTAGCCTCAAACTCATCAATTGTTGTTGTACAACATGTAATATGTATAATGTATATATTTTATAATAACTATTATAATTATTATTATTAGTTATTGTTGTAGCAGTAAAAAGAAAACAACGAAAAATTCTGTGATACGACGATTACATGAAATGTGAATGATAACTATATCAATTAAGATTTATAATAATAATAATTAATAATCATCATCATCATCATTAATAATACCTAAATAATTTACAAACCCTTAATTTTGATTTTGGGGTTGATTTGGATTCACTACAGTTTGAGACATCAGTAGTTTTTCATTTAATTGAACTTGGACACGTGTCAACTGAGCCAAATACATTGACATGAGAAGATCCTGTGAAAATTGAAAAAGAGTTTACCATTTTAGTTTATTACTGGTATATTATGTTATAGATTAAAAGTGTAAAAGTTTTAAGCTAAACTAAATTTTTTGTTATGTATTAATTTTGTAAACATCTGAAATCCTAATCTACATAATGCATTAATAACAAAAGAAAACTTAAACATACTTTAATATTGGAATTCAACATGTTATCCAAGTCATCTCTTGACATTTTGGGTACAGATTGGACAAGTTTGAGTAAATTACGTCCGATTGAATTATCTGGAACGACTTTATCATTCACAACATCTTCAACATATTGAAGAACGGTAGTAAGAAGGTCAGACAAATCTGTTGTGGCTTCTGCAACTTGTGGTAATTCTTTTAATGGTTCAACTGTACCAGTTTGTCTTGTCTTCAATAATGTTTTTACTAAAAATGAAAAAATAAAATGAAAAGAAACATAAAAATCAATACTCTAGAAGTACATGACTATTTTATTTCATATAATTTATAATATGTGTGTTACATGTAGAAATAATAAATAATATTTTACAAAAATTCAAGCTTACATGCTACAGCTTCTGGTGGATATTGAATGATTTCAACAGGAATTGGACTAAACATAGCTCCTTGTGAACCTTCTGGAACTCCAATGTCAACTCTATAAAACAAAAACAAAGGTGCAATTTTTTATAAAAAAATGTTTTATCAAAAAATTCTAAATATATAAATGTTCAATGTGCCATGTATAATATAAAATATAAACACAGATTAAAACTTACTGTACGAATCCTTTTACACCCATTTTAAGATTTCTAAGTGTTGTATCAATAAGAAGATGAATAGGATTGGCACATTGCCGTGAATAGTAATCATTGACGGGAACTGCAATAGCATTAACTTCAAAACCTGTCGTCCACCAACCAACAATAACTTCTGCAGGATGTACTTGTTTATTCAATTTATACATAGTGTCAGCCCAATGCATTTCAATGGATACCTGATATTTAAGAAACAAAAAGTAAGTTAAGGCATGAGAGATATAATTACACTATTAAAATAATATATAATATATTATATTACACAAACAAACACCACTTTAAAGTGTTATATTCTTGTAATGATAGATAAATAAATAAATAAATAAATTACCGTTCCATCAACATCACTGATGCTATGAGGAACGACGAAACAATTTGATACTTCAACAGAATTCTTATCGATTGTACCTGTAGAATAAAAAATAACGAATGCATGTACAAAGTTGAAACATGGTATAGCTAGTCAATGAAACAACATAACAAAATCTTTTACATAAACTTTTGCTTATTTACATGTATTTTCTTCTCTACTATTTCATTTCAATAAATGAATGAACAATAAAATAAATAAAAAAAATTACCTAATAATGTTCCTAGAATAGAATGTCTGTCCATATTTCTTCTTTCATAAGCATTGACAATCTGAAATAAGACCGTCGGATGGACTTTTACAGTCAAATTCAAAGCCATTTTGTAATTTTTCTTCTTCTTTTAACAAAACTATGCAAATTAACAAACAAATGAACAATTATTATTATTATTATTAAGTAAATATAACCCCTTTTATATAATATAAATCTTTTAAATGTACATTTAGTTTTTTTTTTGACATATGAAATCACATTTTGTACACATTATACTTAAACATACCTTTTCTATATACCGCAACTCACACACAGATTGATATCAATTTGTTGTACTTGTAAGCTAAAAAAACACAGAATAGAGATATGATTAAACACTATTACATATAATTAAAATTTTCTCTATTCAACAAAATAACAACCGGGTCATAAAAATCCCGTCTAATAGTTAAAAAAACCGAATTAAATTGGAATTTAAAAAAAAAATTTTTTGTTTTACCTTGGTAGTTCACCGTGTCAAAATAGAGAGCATACATGTAGCATCTAGAGAAATTCAAGCACGTTTTTATTTTGAATTTTGAATGGGATTTTTTTTTGTGAAGTGTGACTTTTGTCTTATACATAGTTCTTCCAAACTTTAATAATTATTATTAATGTTGTTAATTTTTGTATTGTCATTTAATGTACACAAATGAAAGAACATCAAAAACAACAAGATAATTATAGTGAAGGTAAAAGTATTATACTTTTATGATATCGTTTTTATCATTCTGTGTATCTTGAGTGTCTCTTTATACATACCGGGTTTCAAACGTATAAAATATAATTTTTACATTTTAAAACAATAATAATAATTATTAAAGATTAAAGTATATTATTATAATAGTGTATTTTGTTTTTGGTTAAATATAGATATGGAGTCTAGTCTACAACTTGTCGTACCATTTAAATCAATTCGGGAAGCAACAATTGCTTATAATACTTTAAGTGTTGATAAAGAACCTAAAAGGAACGAATGCAAAAAAACTATTACTTTAGAAGAAGATAGACTAATTTTGTAAGTAAAATTAAAGATAATAGGTATTTTTTACACTTACTCAAAATACATTATTTGTTATAGTATTACTCTATAGTGTTTCATAATATATATATATTATGTGTAATTGTGCACTGTGCTTACTCTTTTGGTTTCATACTTTTTTTTCTTTTATATAGGAAATTATCAGCACCTGAACCTCGTCAACTTCGTTTATCTGTAAATTCCTTTTTTGAACATTTAACACTTGTACAAAAGACTATAGCTCAATTCTCTTTGGAAAATTTTGAAGATCAACAAAGTTGAAACAAGATTATATATATATTATAAGTATATAATATACTTCTAAATAGTTCATTTATGTAAATTGTAAATATAGGGTACATTATATAATATATATTTTTTATTTAAAACAAAAAAAGATGGAAAAACAAATACCATCCACACCAAATCCAGACAAGTCAAGAGGTGTATATGGTTTTGTATTATGTATGGGATTTGTTATTTTTATTATAATTTATTTTTTATGGCTCTTAATACCAACATCAATAACTAAAACATGGACTTATGAACCACCACAAAAATATTGGGCTGTAGCAGTTCCTATATTTTTTTGTACAGTTTTATTTTTGTTTGCATTTTGTATTTATCCAGCAATGCATAGTAGACATGATGGTGATTTACATGAATTAAGTGCTATTCAAGATCAATATTCAATTTCTAATCCATCTAAATCATTATTATGTGAAATCCCTTTATTTGATGAACCATTTGATAAAAGTAGTAGTAGTAGTTATAATCAAATTGAGCAAAAACAACATCAACAACAACAAACAAAGCAAAACCAAGAATATACAGAAGGAGTACAAACTAGAAGTCGGAGTAAAGGACATAATAATAAAAAAAAGAAAGAAAATACTAATATAAATTCAATTATTATTAAAAAAAATTATTCTTCTACCTCTCTTCCTCTAAAAGAAGGTACTAATAAAAAACCCGAAAAAATTGAAAATTTAAAATTATATGATGATAGTCATTATATTGAACAACAATTTTCTGAAAGACCAATCCCATCTGCTACTGATTTAGATTTAAATGAAGTATGTAAAGTTTTATACTTAAAATGATAATAATATATTATAATATGATATTGTGTTAAATACATATATATATAAGTACACGGAATGTCGCTTTTTGAACATGAAAACCTTTGTTATTTATCCAGATGAATGTATGTTATGAAAATCTAAGAAAGCGGAAAAAAACATTGTTATTATAATGTAATAAAAACGAAATAATCATGATATTTTGATCATTACATTACCTAATCTACAATCGTTCAGAAAGTCAAGTTTTCTTTTTACAATTCATATTTCATATGAATTGCATTTACCCGTATATATTATGGTAATAATTACAATTATTGTAATATTATATTTTTTATATTATATGCATATTATGTATGTATACATGTATAGTAGAAGAAGCAATAATCTAACATTGTAGAATTTGTTTTTATTTCTGAAACAACAAGCAGGTAAAAGTACTCTAGATTCTAGATAAGAATATAAATTATGTACAATTCAATATACACGATATATATGAAGTTTGACTTTTCTTGGGGTTTATAGTTTATTTCTTTTTATAATAAATTCCTTTTTGCTTTTATTTGTTATTTTTTTTCATCTACATCACAACTATTAGATAAAATGCATGTATATTTATTATTTCATTACAGTATTGCAAATACTATGTATGTATCATACATTTCTTCAATTATTTTGTAATAAATAAATATATGTGCAATAACAATTTATTTTATAAATAATAACATTATTCATTATTTAAGTCGATGTAAAATGTTATACACATATATATAATTCAGAAGTATACATGTCTAATATATATTCATAAGAATACGAATGATAGAGTTTTCTATCTATCTCATTCTATTATATTCGAGATAATTAAACGAGGAAGTTTGGGTCGATTTCATATAATAATAATGGAAATACATAAATACCAAATGTTGATCTTTTTTTTACAATACGAATTACCATTATTAATAATAATTATTATTAACAATTTGCGTTTACGTTTTCTACATTAAAATGTAGCATATTATATAGACTTTTTTTTAATTAAAATAATGATTAAACTTGGTTTTTCTTTTGTTTACTTTTCCATTTTTATACGATATCACGCATAGACAATATATTATATGCATTTTTCATCCATGTACATAACTTTCTTATTCTACACAATTAAATTATTTCTCACAATTATCTTCTTTAGGAGCTTCTTTCACCCAGTAACCAGGATAATCTTTGTAAAGAGTATAATCTTGTTTATGTGACCATGACCAACCAACTTCACGACCGTCTGGATCAAAGTCTCCAACAAATGTATAACCATTTATGCTTGCATCTTTATAAACCATGCCTGTCAATCCTAATACGAGTCCCCACAACAAGCCTGCCATAAAACTTTTTCCTAAAAAAAAAAACCAGATTGTAATTTATACAAATAGTCATAATATTATAATGTACATTTTATAGTAAATGGGTAATTTTGTCAGTGTTAAAAGGAGGTATGATATTTTCTTACGTGATGCCCCATAGATAGCTCCAGCAACTTGACCAGCCATAAAATGATGTTTTGCTTCAGTTTTATTACGGATACCACCTAAAAATGCAGCTGTAGTTGTATAAGCGATTCCACCTCCTATGATTGGTATGGCCCATCGTCCTATTGCTCTTGCTGCTTTAAGTCCCTATATATATATTATAAATATTTTATTTATTTCATATCATTATATGTAGATAAATCATTAATAATTCACACTATATTATTGTTATCATTTTATAAAAAAAAGAAACACCCGTCCCTTAGCCCTTAGCAATTTCATTGAATGTTTTTATTTCTTTTTTTCACTTACTCTTAACTCCAAAAATGTAATTTCACCACATGAAATAAAAGCTGAAGTTGTTGCTGTATATTTGGTCATTTGAATAGTTTTATGAACATAATCGTCATTGTCCTTTCCTTCAAATACTTCATGAAATACATGCTTCCACATAGGCCAACCTGCACTAGCTTTATTTCCTTCCTTTGGTGGCCATTCCCGACCACGGAATTCGGTCATTTTGATTAACTTTATACAAACTGAAATATTAACAATTATTATAAATAATCATTGTTTCTAATATAAAACATATTTACACATTTACTCAAAATATTTTGCTAAAGCTATTACGAATTGTGAATTGCAAAGTGCGAATACACAACACACACAAAACATAAAACCACAGTTTTGGTATTTACTTATTCCTTCACTTTGTTTATTACACTATAGTTAAAACTCCTTTACAAATAATTAAACAATAATATACTAGTTTAATAAAATGTATCTTAAATCACTCTTACCTTTTAATCTTTCAAAACATAAAATTAATTTTTAACTCCAACATCCAGTGAGCCAATTTCACTATGTGAGCATCTTGCGGTGAAATAGTCGAAGTAGTGTACTTACTTACATATTTAATGTATGTACATGACATGGAAAAAGATAGGACTAAAAAGTTTTTATATAAATATCTTTTTAATTAATGCAGTTCGCATATTGAAATATAGGCGCAAATGACAGTTAAATACATCAACTAATTTATCAGACTACTGTCATTATTTGATTTGTAACAGTTTAGATGGAAAAAAATATTACTTTTTCCCTATGCATGAAGTATCCTGAAATTTGATGACTTCTTTTGAAAATTAAAAATAAATGATAAATTATTTATACATTTTGATGAAAATACTATCAAAATGTTTGTTTTGATCCCTTGTTGCGTATTAAAGTAGAAATGAAGGTTTCTAACAACATTTAACAACTTTTAAAACAACTTAGTTAACTTGTTATCATGTATGTATGAGTATTAACTAAGTTGTTTTAAAAGTTGTTAAATGTTGTTAGAAACCTTCATTTCTACTTTAATACGCCAGAAGGGATCAAAACAAACATTTTGATAGTATTTTTATCAAAATGTATAAACAATTTATTTATTTTTTTTGAATTTTCAAAAAAGTCATCAAATTTCAGGATACTTCATGCATAGTGAAAAAGTAATATTTTTTTCCATCTAAACTGTTACAAATCAAATAATGACAGTAGTCTGATAAATTAGTTGATGTACTTAACTGTCATTTGCGCCTATAGTTTAATAGGAGACCAGCATTAATTAAAAAGATCTAACTATAATAACTTTTTAGTCCTATCTTTTTCCATGTCATGTACATACATTAAATATGTAAGTAAGTACACTACTTCGGCTATTTCAACACTAGATGCTCACATAGTGA